>JAGGNK010007848.1:35149-72249 GCA_017590115.1 Montifringilla adamsi | reverse complement strand
CTGGTGCCATACCTGTGCAGTACCTGTGCCCCCCGGTGCCGTAACTGTGCTCTCCACATTCCCCTCACCTGTGCTGTACCTGTGCTCCCCCTGTGCTCCCTGGTGACATACCTGTACCCCCCACCTGTGCCCCCCCGTGTCCCCGGTGCCATACCTGTGCCCTCCCCGGTGCCATACCTGTGCTCTCCCCTGTGCCCCTTCTGGTGCCATACCTGTGCAGTACCTGTGCCCCCCGGTGCCGTAACTGTGCTCTCCACATTCCCCTCACCTGTGCTGTACCTGTGCTCCCCCTGTGCTCCCTGGTGACATACCTGTACCCCCCACCTGTGCCCCCCCGTGTCCCCGGTGCCATACCTGTGCCCTCCCCGGTGCCATACCTGTGCTCTCCCCTGTGCCCCTTCTGGTGCCATACCTGTGCAGTACCTGTGCCCCCCGGTGCTGTACCTGTGCCCTCCGTCACCATCATCATCATCACCATCATCACCATCATCATCATCATCATCATCATCCCCATCATATCATCACCATCATCATCATCATCATCATCATCACATCATCATCATCATCACATCATCACATCATCATCATCATCATCCCAAACTCCTGTCAGCTCTGCTAGAAACTGCCCATGATCTGGGGACATGGGGACAGTGTGAGGGACAGCCTGGGGACATGGGGCCATGCGGCCAGGTCTGCCAGAAGCTGCCCGTGATCTGGGGACAGGGACAGGGGGACATCGTCATCATCATCATCATCACATCATCATCATCCCAAACTCCTGCCAGGTCTGACAGAAGCTGCCCGTGATCTGGGTCCCAGTCCCTCCCAGTGTCCCCAGTGGCCCCAGTCCCTCCCAGTGTCCCCAGTCCCTCCCAGTCCATCCCAGTCCCTCCCAGTGCCCCAGTCTCACCCGGGGGTCGCAGATCTGCGAGCAGTAGGTGTAGATGGCGCGGGCCCGATCCACCTCCCCCAGCTTGCACTCCATGTCGGCGAAGCGCAGGCACAGCTCCCGCGCCGCGTCATCACCCAGCACCTGGGGACGGGCACGGTGCCACCTGGGTCACCTGGCACCAGCTGTGCCCCCCTGTGCCACCTGTAACCCCCTGTACACATCTGTGCCCACCTGTGCCCCCCTGTGCCCCCTTGTGCCCAACTCAATGCCTCTCTGGTGACCTCTCAGTGCCCCCAGCCCCAGAGAATCCCCAGGTGCCCCAGGTGTGCCCAGGTGTCCCAGGGGTGCCCAGGTGCCCCAGTGTGCCCACCTCGATGGCCCTCTGGTAGATGGGGCGCGTGTGGGTGACCCCGAAGAGCTCAGTGCCCCCAGCCCACTGTATGCCCAGGTGTGCCCAGTTGCCCCAGGTGTTCCCAGGTGTTCCCAGGTGCCCCAGGGGTGCCCAGGTGACCCAGGTGTGCCCAGGTACCCCAGGGGTGCCCAGGTGCCCCAGGTCCTGTGCCCCCCTGTGCCCCCTTGTGCCCAACTCAATGCCTCTCTGGTGACCTCTCAGTGCCCCCAGCCCCAGAGAATCCCCAGGTGCCCCAGGTGTGCCCAGGTGTCCCAGGGGTGCCCAGGTGCCCCAGTGTGCCCACCTCGATGGCCCTCTGGTAGATGGGGCGCGTGTGGGTGACCCCGAAGAGCTCAGTGCCCCCAGCCCACTGTATGCCCAGGTGTGCCCAGTTGCCCCAGGTGTTCCCAGGTGCCCCAGGAGTGCCCAGGTGACCCAGGTGTGCCCAGGTACCCCAGGGGTGCCCAGGTGCCCCAGGTGTGCCCAGGTACCCCAGGTGCCCCAGGGGTGCCCACCTCGATGGCTCTCTGGTAGATGGGGCGCGTGTGGGTGACCCCAAAGAGCTCTGGGTACCCCTCAGTGCCCCCAGCCCCGGGTACCCCACAGGGCCCCAGGTGTGCCCAGGTGCCCCAGGTGTGCCCAGGTACCCCAGGGGTGCCCACCTCAATGGCTCTCTGGTAGATGGGGCGCGTGTGGGTGACCCCGAAGAGCTCAGTGCCCCCAGCCCCCCAGGTGTGCCCAGGTACCCCAGGGGTGCCCAGGTGCCCCAGGTGTGCCCACCTCGATGGCTCTCTGGTAGATGGGGCGCGTGTGGGTGACCCCGAAGAGCTCGGCGGCGCGGCGGATGTAGATGTGGAACATGTCGCGCTGCTGCTCCGGGGGCACGGCCCGCGTGCCGCGCTCGTACACCGCCATGGCCCGGCGCGCCAGCCCAAACTGCTCCTCCAGGCGGGCGTACAGCAGGTAGATGGCTGGGGACAGAGGGGACGGGGACACGGGGACAGGGACAGGGGGACAGGGACACGGGGACACAGGGACACGGGAACAGACAGGGGACATGGGGACAGGGACACGGAGACAGAGGGGACAGGGACACGGGGACAGAGGGGACGGGGGACAGGGACACAGGGACAAAGGGGACACAGGGACACGGGGACAGACAGGGGACACGGGGACAGGGACACGGGGACACAGGGACACGGGAACAGACAGGGGACATGGGGACAGGGACACGGAGACAGAGGGGACAGGGACACGGGGACAGAGGGGACGGGGGACAGGGACACAGGGACAAAGGGGACACAGGGACACGGGGACAGGGACACAGGGACAGGGAGGGATAGGGACAGCCAGGGGACAGGAGGGGACAGAGACATGGGGACAGGGACAGAAACAGGGACAGAGACGGGACAGGGACAGAGACAGGGGACAGGGAAGGACAGGGACAGATGGGAATAGGGACATGGGGACAGGGAGGAGGCAGGGTGAGGGACAGCCAAGGGACAGGGACACAGAGGGGACAGGGACAACCAGGGGACATTGAGGGGACAGTAAGGGACAGGGGACAGGGACGGGGAGGGGACAGTGAGGGGACAGACAGGAACAAGGGACAGGGAGGGGACAGGGACACCTGTCCCAGCATCCCCTGGCCCCCTCTACCTGCCATGTCCCCAGTGTCCCCTGCGTCCCCAGTATCCCCCTGTCCCCCATGTCCCCAGTGTCCCCTCCGTTAACAATGTTCCCCAATGTCCCCGATGTCCCCCATATCCCCCAATGTCGCCAACATCCCCAATGTCCCCAATGCCCTCAATATCCCGTGTCCCCAATGTCCCCCATGTCCCCAGTGCCCCCACCATGTTCCCAATGTCCCCAAAGCCCCCCCATGTCCTCAATGCCTCCATGTCCCCAAAGCCACTCCATGTCCTCCCTTTCCCAATGTCCCCAATGCCCCACAATGTCCCCCATGTTCCCGGTGTCCTCAATGCCTCCATGTCCCCAAAGCCCCCCCATGTCCCCAATGCCCCCCCCCGTCCCCCTGTCCCCTGTCCCTACTCTTGGCGTGCTGGGGGGGACACCCGTCCAGCGCCTGCTCGAAGAGGTCCCGGGCGCGCTCCAGCTTCCGCCCGCCGTACCGGGCTACGAACTTGGACAGGTACGTGAGCCACAGGTCCCCGACGTGCGGCCACCGGAATAGCGCGATGCCGCGCTCGTACGCCTGCGGGGACACGGGGACATTGGGGACATTGGGGACACGGGGACACCACCGGAACAGCGTGATGCCGCGCTCGTATGCCTGCGGGGACACGGGGACATTGGCACGGGGACATTGGCATGGCAGTGTCACCACTGGGAGAGCGCGATGCCATGCCTGTGGACAGAGGGACTGGGGACACCCAGAGGGGTTGGGGACACCAGAGTGACCCTGTGGCTCATAAGAGTGTCCCCAGGTGTCCCAGGTATCCCCAGGTGTCCCCGCAGTGTCCCCAGTGTCACCTCGAAGCTGTCCCCAGCTGTGCCAGGTGTCCCTGCAGTGTCACCAGGTGTTCCATGTGTCCCCAGCTGCCCCCAACTGTCCCAGCTGTCCCTGCAGTGTCCCCAGTGTCACCTTGAAGCTGTCCCCAGCTGTCCCTGCAGTGTCTCCAGTGTCCCTGCAGTGTCCCCAGTGTCACCTTGAAGCTGTCCCCAGCTGTCCCTGCAGTGTCCCCAGTGTCCCCGCAGTGTCCCCAGTGTCCCCAGTGTCACCTTGAAGCTGTCCTCGAAGCGGCCGTGCTCCTCCAGCAGCAGCGCGTAGTTGATGACGATCTGGGGGGTGGCGATGCGCAGGTCCAGGATGCGCTCGTACACACTGCGCGTGGACTGGGGACACGGACAGGGACACGGGGACACGGACAGGGGCAGGGGGACACAGGGACACGGACAGGGACACGGGGACACGGACAGGGGCAGGGGGACAGGGACATGGGCAGGGGGACACGGACAGGGACAGGGGTACACCAGGGGGACAGGGGACACCAGGGGGACAAGAGACAGAGAGGGACATGGGGACACCAGGGGGACAGGGACGAGGACATGGGGACAAGGATGGGGACAGGGACATGGATATGGACAGGGATGGGGACAGAGGGGACAGGGATAGAGGGACAGGGACAGGGATGGGGACAGGGACAGAGGGGACATGGACATGGGGATATGGGGACAGGGGGGCACAGGGACAAAGGGGACATAGGGACAGGGACATGGGGACACAGGGATATAGGAACATGGGGACAGAGACAGGGAACGTGGGGACACAGGACATGGGGACAGGGGGACACCGGGGGACATAGGGACAGAGGGGACAGGGGCAGAGGAGCAGGGACAGGGACATGGGGACATGGGGGACAGGGGACACGGATGGGGACAGAGGGGACAAGGACACAGGGACAGAAGGGACAGAGGGGACAGAGACAGGGACACAGAGACAGGGGGACAGTGACAGGGGACAGCAATGGGGACAGAGGAGACAGGGACAGGGACAAGGACAGGGGACAGCAGGGTCACAGCCATGCCCATCCCCCTCCCGGACACGGGGACACAGAGGTGTCCGTGGGGGGATGGGCACACACACATCCCCACACCCACCCCTCACCCAGCAGTGTCCCCAGGTGTCCCCTGAGGCCACCCAGGTGTCCCCCACACCCAGCCCAGCGTGCCCCATGCCCATTCCAATGTCCCCAGGTGTCCCCCATGTCCACCCCCATGTCCCCAGGTGTCCCCATGTCCCCCAGCGGAAAAATGGGGGGAAAAAGAGGGGAAAAAGAGGAAAAAGGGGGGGGAAGGGAGAAAATGGGGAAAGAAGGGAAAAATGGGGGAAAAAGGGGGAAAAACCAGGAGAAAAAGAGGAAAAGGGGGGGAAAAGAGGGAGAAATGGGGGGAAAAAACAGGGGAAAATGGGAAAAAAGAGGGAAAAACAGGGGAAAAGGGGAAAAAAGAGGGAAAAACAGGGAGAAATGGGGGGGAAAGAGGGGAAAATGGGGGGGAAAAGAGGAAAAAGAGGAAAAGGGGGGGAAAGAGGGAAAAATGGGGGGAAAAAGAGGGGAAAAAGAGGAAAAAGGGGGGGGAAGGGAGAAAATGGGGAAAGAAGGGAAAAATGGGGGAAAAAGGGGGAAAAACCAGGAGAAAAAGAGGAAAAGGGGGGGAAAAGAGGGAGAAATGGGGGGAAAAAACAGGGGAAAATGGGAAAAAAGAGGGAAAAACAGGGGAAAAGGGGAAAAAAGAGGGAAAAACAGGGAGAAATGGGGGGGAAAGAGGGGAAAATGGGGGGGAAAAGAGGAAAAAGAGGAAAAGGGGGGGAAAAGAGGGAAAAATGGGGGAAAAAAGAGGGGAAAAAGAGGAAAAAGAGGGGGGAAGGGAGAAAATGGGGAAAGAAGGGAAAAATGGGGGAAAAAGGGGGAAAAACCAGGGGAAAAAGAGGAAAAGGGGGGGAAAAGGGAGAAAAAAAAGGGGGAAAAGGGAAAAAAAGGGGAAAAAAGGAGGGAAGGGGATAAAAATGGGAAAAAAGAGGAAAAAAAAAAGGGAGAAAATGGGGAACAAAGAGCGGGAAAGGGAGAAAATAAGAGGGGAAAATGGGGGGGAAAAGAGGAAAAAGAGGAAAAGGGGGGGAAAAGAGGGAAAAATGGGGGAAAAAAGAGGGGAAAAAGAGGAAAAAGAGGGGGGAAGGGAGAAAATGGGGAAAGAAGGGAAAAATGGGGGAAAAAGGGAAAAACCAGGAGAAAAGGAGGAAAAAAGGGGGAAAAGGGAGAAAAAAAAGGGGGAAAAGGGAAAAAAAGGGGAAAAAAGGAGGGAAGGGGATAAAAATGGGAAAAAAGAGGAAAAAAAAAAGGGGCGAAAATGGGGAACAAAGAGCGGGAAAGGGAGAAAATGGGAAAAGGGGAAAAAAGGAGAAGGGGGGGTTCCCCATTTTCAGGGTGCCCCCGTTTCTGGGATCCCCAATTTCTGGGGTTCTCCATTTTTGGGGTGCCCATTTCTGGCATTCCCTGCTTTTGGGGTTCCCCGTTTCTGGGTTTCCCTATTTTTAGGTTCCCCCCGTTTTTGGGGTGCCCATTTTCGGGATTCCTCGGTTTTGGGGTCCCCCTTTTCAGGGTCCCCCTGTTTTTGGGGTGCCCATTTTCGGGGTCCCCGCTTTTGGGGTTCCCCATTTTCGGGGTGCCCGTTTTTGGCGGTCCCTGTTTTTGGGGTGCCCCCGTTTTCGGGGTGCCCAATTTCGAGGTGCCCCATTTTTGGGGTTCCCTGTTTCTGGGGTTCCCGCTTTTGGGGTTCCCCGTTTTTGGGTTTCCCCATTTCTGGGGTGCCCGTTTTTGGGATCCCCTCTTTTTGGGTTTCCCCATTTTCGGGGTTCCCCGTTTCCAGGGTGCCCGTCCCGGGTTTCCCCATTTTTGGGGTTCCCCGTTTTCGGGGTGCCCCATTTTCGGGGTTCCCCGTTCCCGGGGTTCCCCGTTTTCGTGGTGCCCGTCCCAGGGTGCCCATTTTCGGGGTTCCCCGTTTTCGGGGTGCCCGTCCCGGGGTTCCCCGTTTTCGGGGTGCCCGTTCCCGGGGTGCCCGTTTTCGGGGTGCCTGTTTTCGGGGTTTCCCCGTTCCTGGGGTGCCCCATTTATCGGGGTTCCCCGTTTTTGGCATTTCCTGTTTTTGGGGTGCCCCCGTTTTTGGGGTGCCCGCTTTTGGGGTTCCCCATTTTTGGGTTTCCCCGTTCCCGGGTTTCCCCATTTTCGGGGTTCCCCGTTTTCGGGGTGCCTGTCCCGGGGTGCCCGTTTTTAGGGTTCCCCGTTTTCAGGGTGCCCGTCCCGGGTTTCCCCATTTTCAGGGTTTCCCCATTTTCGGGGTTCCCCGTTTTCGGGGTGCCCGTTCCCGTGGTGCCCGTTTTCGGGGTGCCTGTTTTCGGGGTGCCCGTTCCCGGGTTTCCCCGTTTTCGGGGTGCCTGTTTTCGGGGTGCCCGTTCCCGGGGTGCCCGTTCCTGGGTTTCCCCGTTTTCGGGGTTCCCCGTTTTCGGGGTGCCTGTTTTCGGGGTGCCCGTTCCCGGGTTTCCCCGTTTTCGGGGTGCCCGTTTTCGGGGTTCCCCGTTTTCGGGGTGCCCGTTTTCGGGGTGCCCGTTCCCGGGGTCCCCGTTTTCGGGGTGCCCGTTTTCGGGGTTCCCCGTTTTCGGGGTGCCCTCACCCGCAGCACGCTGAGCGCCTCCTGGTGGCGCTGGTGGCGCAGCTCCAGCTCCCCGAACTCGCACCAGACGGCGGCGAGGTCCTCGACACGGCGGAACCGCACCCGGGTGGCGCGGGACAGGATGGACCTGGCCTGGGGACAGGGACAGGGACATTGGGGACATCATTGGGGACACTGGGGACAGGGACAGGGACATTGGAGACAGGATGGACCTGGCCTGGGGACATTGGGGACACTGGGGACACTGGGGACAGGATGGACCTGGCCTGGGGACATTGGGGACACTGGGGACATTGGTGGGACAGGAGTGGGGAAGTCTTGGGGGCACAGACAGGTCTGGGGGTCCCAGGTGGCTTTGGGGGTGTCACTCAGGGGTCCCAGGCGGGTTTTGGGGTGTCCCCCGGGGTTTGGGTGTCCCCCAGGTTTGGGGTGAACCTCAGGTTTTCGGGGTCCCTCAGGGTTCAGGGGTCCCAGGTGGGTTTGGGTGTCCCCAGCCGGGTTTCGGGGTGTCCCCGGGTTTGGGGTGTCCCCAGGCGGGTTTCGGGGTGTCCCCGGGTTTTGGGGTGTCCCTCAGGGTTCAGGGGTCCCAGGTGGGTCTGGGGGTGTCCCCAGGTTTTGGGGTGTCTCCAGGTTTGGGGGTCCCTCAGGGTTTGGGGTGTCCCCAGGCAGGTTCTGGGGTGTCCCCAGGTGGGTTTTGGGGGGTCCTCAGGCTTTGGGGTGTCCCTCAGGGTTCAGTGGTCCCAGGTGGGTTTTGGGGGGTCCCAGGTGGGTTTTGGGGTACCCCTCAGGGTTCAGGGGTCCCAGGTGGGTTTCGGGGTGTCCCCAGGCGGGTTTTGGGGTGACCCCAGGTGGGTTTTGGGGGGGTCCCCGGGTTTTGGGGGGGTCCCCAGGTGGGTTTTGGGGGGTCCTCAGGTTTTGGAGTGTCCCCAGGTGGGTTTGGGGGGTCCCCAGGTGGGTTTTGGGGGGTCCCTCGGGGTTCAGGGGTCCCAGGTGGGTTTCGGGGTGTCCCCAGGTTCTGGGGTGTCCCCATGCGGGTTTTGGGGGGTCCCCGGGTTTTGGGGGGTCCCCAGGTTTTGGGGTGTCCCCAGATTTGTGGGTGTCCCCAGGTGGGTTTCGGGGTGTCCCCGGGTTTCAGGGTGTCCCCAGGCGGGTTTGGGGGTCCCTCACGTCGTCCAGCTGCCCGTTGTCCTCGTAGAAGCGCGCGAAGGCCACCCAGAGCTCGTGGGGGCGGCCGGTGGCGCGCTGGGGATCCACCGTGCGCACGGCCTCGGTGAACGTCTGGATGATCTGGGACAGCGGGGACAGAGGGGACATTGGGGACAGCAGGGACAGAGGGGACATTGGAGATAGCAGGGGACATTGGGGACAGCGGGGACAGAGGGGACAACGGGGACAACAGCAGGGACAGTGGGGACAGCAGGGGACATTGGGGACAGCGGAGACAGCCAGGGGAGATTGGGGACAGCAGGGGAGAGCGGGAGACGTTGGGGACAGCCAAGGGATGTTGGGACATTGGGGACAGCCAGGAGACATTGGGGACAGCAGGGGATGTTGGGGACATGAGGGGACAGTCGGGACATTGGGGGCATGGGGACATTGGAGAGATTGGAGACATGGGGACACCGAGGACATTGGGGACACAAAGGACAGGGGGCGACACAGGGACAGCACGGTCACTGCAATGCCACCACCCAACCCCCCAAACCACCCACCCATAACCCCCAGCGTCCCCTCCACCCAGGCAGCCACGTCCCCCGGTGTCCCCCGGTGTCCCCTCACCTTGTCGGGCTGTCCCTGGTGCAGGGCCACCCTCTTGTGCCACTCGTGCACGTTGTGCGGGTTCTGGCGCAGCAGCACGCTGTTCAGCAGCAGCGGCCGCCGCGCCATCAGCCGCTCGAAGCGCGCCAGGCGCAGCTCCAGCTCCACCTCCTCTGCGGGGACAGGGGACACAGAGGTCACACAGGGTCAGGGGACATGGGGACACACGGTGACAGGGGTGACAGGGTCACAAGGACACCCCAGGGACAGCGTGGGCACGGCGCCATCAGCCGCTCGAAGCGCGCCAGGCGCAGCTCCAGCTCCACCTCCTCTGCGGGGACAGGGGACACTGAGGTCACACAGGGTCAGGGGACATGGGGACACACGGTGACAGGGGTGACAGGGGACATGGGGACACCCCAAGGACACAGGGACAGCGCGGGCACAGCGCCATCAGCTGCTCGAAACGCGCCAGGCGCAGCTCCAGCTCCGCCTCCTCTGCGGGGACAGGGGGGACAGAGGGTCACACAGGGTGACACAGGGTCACAGGGGACATGGGGACACACGGTGACGGGGTGACAAGGTCACAGGGGACATGGGGACGCAGGGACAGCACAGGCACGGCGCCATCAGCTGCTGGAAATGCGCCAGGTGCAGCTCCAGCTCCACCTCCCCTGCGGGGACAGGGGACACAGATGTCACACAGGGTCAGGGGACATGGGGACACACGGTGACAGGGGACATGGGGACACCCCAGGGACACAGGGACAGCGCGGGCACAGCGCCATCAGCCGCTGGAAACGGGCCAGGCGCAGCTCCAGCTCTGCCTCCTCTGCAGGGACAGGGGACGCAGGGTGACATGGTGACACAGGGTGACACAGGGTGACACAGTCACAGGGGTCACACAGGGTCACAGGGTACATGGGGACACAGGGACAGCACAGGCACGGCGCCATCAGCCACTCGAAGCGCGCCAGGCGCAGCTCCAGCTCCACCTCCTCTGCGGGGACAGGGGACACTGAGGTCACACAGGGGGTCAGGGGACATGGGGACACACAGTGACAGGGGTGACAGGGTCACAAGGACACCCCAGGGACAAAGGGACAGCGTCAGGGGACATGGGGACACACGGTGACAGGGGTGACAGGGTCACAAGGACACCCCAGGGACAGCGCGGGCACGGCGCCATCAGCCGCTCGAAGCGCGCCAGGCGCAGCTCCAGCTCCACCTCCTCTGCGGGGACAGGGGACACTGAGGTCACACAGGGTCAGGGGACATGGGGACACACGGTGACAGGGGTGACAGGGTCACAAGGACACCCCAGGGACAGCGCGGGCACGGCGCCATCAGCCGCTCGAAGCGCGCCAGGCGCAGCTCCAGCTCCACCTCCTCTGCGGGGACAGGGGACACTGAGGTCACACAGGGTCAGGGGACATGGGGACACACGGTGACAGGGGTGACAGGGTCACAAGGACACCCCAGGGACAGCGCGGGCACGGCGCCATCAGCCGCTCGAAGCGCGCCAGGCGCAGCTCCAGCTCCACCTCCTCTGCGGGGACAGGGGACACTGAGGTCACACAGGGTCAGGGGACATGGGGACACACGGTGACAGGGGTGACAGGGGACATGGGGACACCCCAAGGACACAGGGACAGCGCGGGCACAGCGCCATCAGCTGCTCGAAACGCGCCAGGCGCAGCTCCAGCTCCACCTCCCCTGCGGGGACAGGGGACACTGAGGTCACACAGGGTCAGGGGACATGGGGACACACAGTGACAGGGGTGACAGGGTCACAAGGACACCCCAGGGACACAGGGACAGCGGGGGCACAGCGCCATCAGCCGCTCGAAACGCACCAGGCGCAGCTCCAGCTCCGCCTCCTCTGTGGGGACAGGGGACACAGGGTGACACAGGGTGACAAAGGGTCACAGGGGTGACACAGCGTGACACAGGGTCACAGGGGACATGCGGACACAGAGGACATGCAGACTCAGGGGTGCCCCCACCGTTTTTAGGGTGCTCCCCCGGTTTTGGGGTTCCCTGCTCAGTTTTGAGGTGCCCCCCTGGTTCTGGGGTCTCCCCCATTTTTGGGGTGCCGTGGGCACACCGTCCTGGCCGTAGTTTGGGGTGCCCTGCCCAGTTTTGGGGTACCCTGTCCAGTTTTACGGTGCCCTCTGCAGTTTTGGGGTCCCCCTGCCCTTTTTGGGGTCCCCTTCAGATTTGGGGGCCCCTCTGGGTTTGGGGTTCCCCCCGTTTTCAGGGCTCCCCGGATGCACTGTCCTGCCCACAGTTTGGGGTGCCCTACCAAATTTTGGGGTCCCCCTGCCTGTTTTTGGGGCTCCCCGGATGCACCATCCTGGCTGCAGTTTGGGGTTCCCTCCCGTTTTTGGGGTACCTCCTGATTTTGGGGTCCCCCCCGTTTCGGGGCTCCCCACTTGCACCATCCTGGCTGTGTCCCAGCTGTGCCTGTCTGCTTTTGGGGTGCCCTGCCAATTTCTGGGGTCCCCCACATTTTTGGGGTCCCTGCTCTCACCGTCCTGGTCGTGTCCCAGTTGTGCCTGCCCCAGTTTTGGGGTGCCCCGTCCGTTTTTGGGATGTCCCCCAGTTTTGGGGTGCCATCCGTTTTTGGGGTGCCCCCTCTCACCGTCCTGGCCGTGGCTCAGCTGTGCCTGCCCGTTTTTGGGGTCTCCCCGTTTTTGGGGTGCCCCTCTCACCCTCCTGGCCGAGTCCCAGCTGAGCCTGCCCGTTTTTGGGATGTCCCCCAGTTTTGGGGTCCCCTGCCCGTTTTTGGGGTTCCCCCTCTCACCGTCCTGGCTGTAGCCCAGCTGTGCCTGCCCAGTTTTGAGGTCCCCCCCATTTTTGGGGTGCCCTGCCTGTTTTGGGGTCCCCGCTCTCGCTGTCCTGGCCATGTCCCAGCTGTGCCTGCCCAGTTTTGATGTTCCCTGCCCGTTTTTGGGGTGCCCCCATTTTTGGGGTTCCCCCTTTCACCGTCCTGGCCGTAGCCCAGCTGTGCCTGCCCGTTTTTGGGGTCCCCCCGTTTTTGGGGTGCCCTCTCACCGTCCTGGCCATGTCCCAGCTGTGCCTGCCCAGTTTTGGTGTTCCCTGCCCGTTTTTGGGGTCCCCCCGTTTTTAGGGTTCCCCCTTTCACCGTCCTGGCCATGTCCCAGCTGTGCCTGCCCAGTTTTGATGTTCCCTGCCCGTTTTTGGGGTGCCCCCATTTTTGGGGTTCCCCCTCTCACCGTCCTGGCCGTGGCCCAGCTGTGCCTGCCCAGTTTTGGGGTCCCCCCCGTTTTTGGGGTGCCCTCTCACCGTCCTGGCCGTGGCCCAGCTGTGCCTGCGTGTCCAGCAGCGCGGCGATGACGCTCTCCTCGAAGCGCGCGTAGCTGTCGAACACCTGCGTGAAATCCCGCACCGTCATCACCGTCTGCACCGCCTCCTCATAGACATCCCGGGCCTGGAACGGGACAAACGTTGGGGTTAAAGGGGTTAACGGGGTCATCACCGTCTGCACGGCCTCCTTGTACACATCCCGGGTCTGGAACGGGATAAACGGGATTGGAATTAATGGGGTTAAAGGAGTTAAAAGGGTCATCACCATCTGCACGGCCTCCTCATACACATCCCGGGTCTGGAACAGGACAAACGGGACTGGGCACAGGGGATGGGGACTGTGGTGGCCCTGGGTGGGGACAGGGACTGGATGGCAGCTGGGGACAGGTGTGCCAGCCCCTCCCAGGTGTGTCAGTCTGTCCCATGGCTGTCAGTCTGTCCAGGTGTGTCAGTCAGTCCACCCCAGCTGTGTCAGTCAGTCCCATGTGTGTCACTCCCTCCCAGGTGTGTCAGTCTGTCCCAGGTGTGTCAGTCTGTCCAGGTGTGTCAGTCAGTCCCAGGTGTGCCACCCCTGACAGGTGTGTCAGTCAGTCCCAGATGTGTCACTCTATCCCCAGTGTGTCTGTCAGTCCCTCCCAGGTGTGTCAGTCAGTCCCAGGTGTGTCAGTCAGTCCGTCCCATGTCTGTCAGTCACTCCCAGGTGTGCCACCCCTCCCAGGTGTGTCACTCTGTCCCAGGCGTGTCTGTCAGTCCCTCCCAGGTGTGTCAGTCAGTCCCTCCCAGGTGTGTCAGTCAGTCCCAGGTGTGTCAGCCTGTCCCGTGTCTGTCAGTCACTCCCAGGTGTGCCACCCCTGCCAGGTGCTCTCAGTGCCCCCGAGGTGTCCCGCCCCCCAGGGGACAGCAGTGTCACCTTCTCCAGGTGGCCGCAGCGCACGTAGCAGTCGGCCAGGGCCCCCCAGAGCCGGCCCCGCTGGTCGGTGAAGCGCGTCAGGCCCCCCCGGATGATGCCCCCGGCGTCCAGCGAGCGCACACGGTCGGGGTGCTGGGAGAGCAGCTCGCACAGCTCCTGCCACAGCTGAGAAAAATGGGGTTAGAAACACCCCAAAACTGCCCCAAATCCACCCTAAAACTGCCCCAAATCCACCCTAAAACTGCCCCAAATCCACCCCGGGGTGCTGGGAGAGCAGCTCGCACAGCTCCTGCCACAGGTGTCCGCAGGTGCCCTCCACCCAGGTGTCCCCAGCTGCCCCCCAGCTGTCCCCAGGTGCCCTTCAGGTGCCCCCAGGTACCCCTAGCTGTCCCCCAGGTGCCCCTCAGGTGTCCCCAGGTGCCCTGTGCCCCCCCAGCTGCCCCCAGATATGCCCAGGTACCCCCAGATGCCAACCCCCAGGTGTGCCCAGGTACTCCCAGGTGTCCTTCAGGTGCCCCTGGGGTGCCCCCCAGGTATGCCCAGGTACACTTCACTTGACCCCAGGTGCCCTGTGCCCCCCCCAGGTACCCCCAGGTGTATCCCAGGTGCCCCCAGCCCTCCCTCCAGCTGTCCCCAGGTACCTCTAGCTGTCCCCCAGGTGCCCTGTGTCCCCCCAGGTGTGCCCAGGTACCCCCAGGTGCCCACCTGGTAGTTGGACTTGCCCTGGCGGGACACGAAGCGCTCGTCGTTCACCAGCCGGGCCAGCACCTGCGCGGCCTCGTCCAGGCGGCCCACGGAGCGCAGGTAGGCCACGTACTGCTCGGCCTCCTCGGGACACAGCTGGGGACAGGAGTGCCACCTGAGTGTCACCTGTGTCACCTCAGTGTCACCTGAACCCCACCTGAGCCCCCCCGCACTGCTCGGCCTCCTCGGGACACAGCTGGGGAGAGGAGTGCCACCTGAGTGTCACCTGTGTCACCTCAGTGTCACCTGAACCCCACCCACCCCAAAACTGCCCCAAATCCACCCTAAAACTGCCCCAAATCCACCCCGGGGTGCTGGGAGAGCAGCTCGCACAGCTCCTGCCACAGCTGGGGAAAATGGGGTTAGAAACACCCCAAAACTGCCCCAAATCCACCCTAAAACTGCCCCAAATCCACCCCGGGGTGCTGGGAGAGCAGCTCGCACAGCTCCTGCCACAGCTGAGAAAAATGGGGTTAGAAACACCCCAAAACTGCCCCAAATCCACCCTAAAACTGCCCCAAATCCACCCCGGGGTGCTGGGAGAGCAGCTCGCACAGCTCCTGCCACAGGTGTCCGCAGGTGCCCTCCACCCAGGTGTCCCCAGCTGCCCCCCAGCTGTCCCCAGGTGCCCTTCAGGTGCCCCCAGGTACCCCTAGCTGTCCCCCAGGTGCCCCTCAGGTGTCCCCAGGTGCCCTGTGCCCCCCCAGCTGCCCCCAGATATGCCCAGGTACCCCCAGATGCCAACCCCCAGGTGTGCCCAGGTACTCCCAGGTGTCCTTCAGGTGCCCCTGGGGTGCCCCCCAGGTATGCCCAGGTACACTTCACTTGACCCCAGGTGCCCTGTGCCCCCCCCAGGTACCCCCAGGTGTATCCCAGGTGCCCCCAGCCCTCCCTCCAGCTGTCCCCAGGTACCTCTAGCTGTCCCCCAGGTGCCCTGTGTCCCCCCAGGTGTGCCCAGGTACCCCCAGGTGCCCACCTGGTAGTTGGACTTGCCCTGGCGGGACACGAAGCGCTCGTCGTTCACCAGCCGGGCCAGCACCTGCGCGGCCTCGTCCAGGCGGCCCACGGAGCGCAGGTAGGCCACGTACTGCTCGGCCTCCTCGGGACACAGCTGGGGACAGGAGTGTCACCTGAGTGTCACCTGTATCACCTCAGTGTCACCTGAGCCCCCCCACACCACTCGGCCTCCTCCGGACACAGCTGGGGACAGGAGTGTCGCCTGTGTCACCTGTGTCACCTGAGAGTCACCTGAGTGTCACCTGAGCCCCCCCGCACTGCTCGGCCTCCTCGGGACACAGCTGGGGACAGGAGTGTCACCTGAGTGTCACCTGTATCACCTCAGTGTCACCTGAGCCCCCCCACACCACTCGGCCTCCTCCGGACACAGCTGGGGACAGGAGTGTCGCCTGTGTCACCTGTGTCACCTGAGAGTCACCTGAGTGTCACCTGAGCCCCCCCGCACTGCTCGGCCTCCTCGGGACACAGCTGGGGACAGGTGTGTCACCTGAGTGTCACCTGTGTCTCCTCAGTGTCACCTGAACCACACCTGAGCCCCCCCGCACTGCTCGGCCTCCTTGGGACACAGCTGGGGACAGGAGTGTCACCTGAGTGTCACCTGTGTCACCTCAGTGTCACCTGAACCCCACCTGAGCCCCCCTGCACTGCTCGGCCTCCTCAGGACACAGCTGGGGACAGAAGCGTCACCTCAGTGTCACCTGAACCCCACCTGAGCCCCCCTGCACTGCTCGGCCTCCTTGGGACACAGCTGGGGACAGGAGCGTCACCTGAGTGTCACCTGTGTCACCTGAGCCCCCCCGCACTGCTCCGCCTCCTTGGGACACAGCTGGGGACAGGAGCGTCACCTGAGTGTCACCTGTGTCACCTGAGCCCCCCCGCACTGCTCCGCCTCCTTGGGACACAGCTGGGGACAGGAGCGTCACCTGAGTGTCACCTGTGTCACCTGAGCCCCCCCGCACTGCTCCGCCTCCTCGGGATACAGCTGGGGACAGTGCCACCCCCCTGTCACCTTTGTGTTACCTGAGCATCACCTGAGCATCACCTGAGTGCCAGGTATGTCACCAGGCGTGCCCAAGTATGCCCAGGTGAGTGCCCAGGTGAGTGCCCAGGTGCCCCAGGTGTACCCAGGTGAGTGCCCAGGTGTGCTCAGGTGCCACCAGGAACTGGCAGTAATCCAGCCAGATCCGCGGCATCTGGGGACACAGGGGACATTAACGGGGACATTAACGGGGACAGGACTGGCAGTAATCCAGCCAGATCTGCGGCATCTGGGGACATTAACGGGGACACTGGGGACATTAACAGGGACACTGGGGACACTGGAGACAGGACTGGCAGTAATCCAGCCAGATCCGCGGCATCTGGGGACATTAAAGCGGTCTCAGCCAGTGCGTGTCTGTGTGTGTGAGTGCCCAGGTGTGCCCAGGTGCCCCAGGTACCTTGAGGAAGCGGCGGAAGACGCGCACGGCGGTCTCGGGCAGCGGGTGGCGGCGCACGAAGCTCAGGTAGGGCGGCCAGAGGCGCCGGTGCTGCGTGATGGGCAGCGCCCGCAGCGCCCGGTCAAACGTGCGGCGCGTGCGCGTGACACGGCCCTGCTCCACCAGGAACTGGCAGTAATCCAGCCAGATCCGCGGCATCTGGGGACACAGGGGACATTAACGGGGACATTAGCGGGGACAGGACTGGCAGTAATCCAGCCAGATCTGCGGCATCTGGGGACATTAACGGGGACACTGGGGACATTAACAGGGACACTGGGGACACTGGAGACAGGACTGGCAGTAATCCAGCCAGATCCGCGGCATCTGGGGGACACTGGGGACATTGGGGACACTGGGGACAGGAACTGGCAATAATCCAGCCAGATCCACAGCATCTGGGGACATTAATGGGGACACTGGGGACATTAATGGGGACACTGGGGACAAGAACTGGCAGCAATCCAGCCAGATCCGCAGCATCTGGGGACACTGGGGACATTAATGGGGACATTAATGGGGACATCAAGGACACTGGGGACGCTAGGGACACTGGGGACCTGGGGACACTGGAGATAACTGGGGGGACAATGGGGACATTGGGACACTGGGTACAATGGCACACAGGGGACACAGGGACAGGAGGGCCCTGGAGGGACACTGGGGGACAATGGGGACATGGGGACACAGAGGGTCGCAGTGACCCCGCCCTGCTCAGCTGTGATCCGAGGCCCAGGAGGGGCCGGAGCCACCCCAGGGTGGCAGTGTCTCCCCCATGTCCCCAAAGCCCATGTCCCCTGTGCCCCATGTCCCCAAAGCCCATGTCACCCCTGTCCCCCATGTCCCTCGTGCCCTGTGACCCCTTCACTTGTCCCTTCCATGTCCCACTCATGTCCCCATGTCCCCTCTATGTCCCCATCACCTGTGTCCCGTGCCCTCAAGTCCCCCTCGTGTCCCCATGTCCCCTCTGTGTCCCCATCCCATGTCCCCACATCCCTCCCTACACCCCAGGTGTCCCCATGTCCCCAGGTGTCCCTGGGTGTCCCCAGCTGTCCCAGGCGTCCCTCCATGTCCCCAGGTGTCCCCAGGTCCCCCCCAAAGTGTCCCTATGCCCACCCAGATGTCCCCTCATGTCCCCAAGTGTCCTCCCATGTCCCCCCAACGTGTCCCCAGCTGTCCTCCCATGTCCCCAGGTGTCCCCATGTCCCCCCAGGCGTCTCCATGTCCCCAGGTGTCCCCATGTCCCCCCATGTCTCCATGTCCCTAGGTGTCCCCATGTCCCCCCCCAAGTGTCCCTACATCCCCAGGTGTTCCCTCAGGTGTCCCCAGGTGTCCCTATGCCCACCCAGCTGTCCCCCCATGTCCCCCCGTGTCCCCAGGTGTCCCTATGCCCACCTAGCTGTCCCCCCATGTCCCCCCGTGTGCCCATGTCCCCCCTAGGTGTCCCTATACCCCCAGGTGTCCCCTCAGGTGTCCCCATGTCCCCAGGTGTCCCTATGCCCATCCAGCTGTCCCCTCACGTCCCCCCATGTCCCCAGGTGTCCCTATATCCCCAGCTGTCCCCCCATGTCCCTATGCCCACCCAGCTGTCCCCCCATGTCCCCAGGTGTCCCCCCAGGTGTCCCCACCTTGTGCATGAACACCAGCGCCCTCTCGTGGACAGCGTTGGCCTCCTCGAAGGCGGGGTCCGAGGGACAGCGACCTTTGACCTGAGCCCGGCGCTGCCGCAGGTACTGGTACCACAGCTTGTAACTGGGGAGGGGACACACCTGTCACCTGGGGCACCTGGCACCGGGCACACCTGGCACCAGGGTCACCCAACACCCCTGACACACCTGTCACAGGTACTGGTACCACAGCTTGTAACTGGGGAGGGGACACACCTGTCACCTGGGGCACCTGGCACCGGGCACACCTGTCACCCAACACCCCTGACACACCTGTCACAGGTACTGGTACCACAGCTTGTAACTGGGGAGGGGACACACCTGTCACCTGGGGCACCTGGCACCGGGCACACCTGGCACCAGGGTCACCCGACACCCGGACACACCTGTCACAGGTACTGGTACCACAGCTTGTAACTGGGGAGGGGACACACCTGTCACCTGGGGCACCTGGCACCGGGCACACCTGTCACCAGGGTCACCCAACACCCCTGACACACCTGCCACAGGTATGGTACCACAGCTTGTAACTAGGGAGGGGACACAGGTGTCACCTGGGGCACCTGACACACCAGGGTCACCTGACACCCCTGCCACAGGTACTGGTACAACAGCTTGTAACTGAGGAGAGGACAGACGTGTCACCTGGGCCACCTGTCACCTGGGTCACCCGACATGCCTGACACACCTGTCACAGGTATTGGACCACAGCTTGTAACTGGGGACAGGGGACACAGGTGTCACCAGGGTCACCTGGGTTACCTGACACACCTGCCGCAGGTACCGGTACCACAGCTTGTAACTGGGGAGGGGACACAGGTGTCACCTGGGCCACCTGTCACCCGTCACCAGGGTCACCCAACACCCCTGACACAGGTACTGGCACCACAGCTTGTAACTGAGGAGGGGACACACGTGTCACCTGGGTTACCTGGCACCCCTGTCACCTGTGTCACTCCTATCACCTAGGCCACCCAGGACTGTCACCTGTGTCACCTGGCTACCCTGTCACCTGTGCCACCCCGATCACGTGAGCCACACCCAGTCACAGGTGCCACCCCTCACCTGGGCCAGCCCCTGTCACCTGCTGCCACCTGAGAGGACCCCGGCTGTCCCTGTCCCCACCTGTGAGGGGACACAGCAGGGCCCCACCTGCCCCCACCAGGGCACTCAGGTGCTCCCTGTGCCCCCCAGGTGTGCTCCCAAAGGTCCCCGTGCCTTCCAGGGGCACCTCTGCTGCCCAGGTGTGTCCCAGGTGCATTCCCAGTACCCTCAGGTGTATCCCAGGTGTATTCCAGCTGCCCCCAGCTGTGCCCAGGTGTATCCCAGGTGTATCCCAGGTTCCCCCCAGGTGTGCCCAGGTGCCCTCAGGTGTACCCCAGGTGCCCCCCAGGTGTATCCCATGTGCCCCCAGCCCCCCAAGGTGTGCCCAGGTGCCTCCAGGTGTATCCCAGGTGCCTCCAGGTATATCCCATGTCCCGCCAGGTGTGCCCAGGTGTATCCCAGGTGTTGCACCTCCTCTTCCTCCTGCATGGGGGACATTGGGGACACTGGGGACACTCAGGGGTTACGGAGCAGCTCCTCCTCGTGCTGCACCTCCTCTTCCTCCTGCACGGGGGACAGTGGGGACATTGGGGACACTGGGGACACACACAGGGACAGCTCCTCCTCGTGCTGCACCTCCTCTTCCTCCGGCATGGGGGACAGTGGGGACACTGGGGACAGTCAGGGGACACCTCTGGGGACAGGGGACAGCTCCTCCTCATCCTCCTGGAGGGACAGAGGGACAGGGACGGGGATGGGGACAGGGACAAGGACAGGGGACACACGGCACAGGGCACTTCCCCCTGGGTTCAGGGGACAGCAGGGGACACAGGGGACACAGAGGGGGACAAAGGGACCAAGATGGGGGGAGGGGACAGGACAGAACCCAGCGGTGACAGGGACAGAGAAGGGACAGAGACAGGACAGGGGCACAGAGCACAGCAGGAGGTGACAGAGCTGGGGGTGACAGGGACAGGGTGGCACAGGGACAAGGGGACAGGAGTGGGGAGAGGGGAGACACAAACGTGGGAAATGCTGGGGACAAATGGCCTGGAGAGGGAATGGGGACAGCAGGGGACAAGGACAAGGGGACAAGGGACACAGGGACAGGGACACTGGGACATGACAGGGGACAGGGATATGGGACGGGGACACGGGGACAAGGGACGGGGACATGGGGACAGGAGAGGGAACAGGGACACAGACATGGGGATGGGGACAGGGACACTGGAGGGGACAGGGATGGGGACAGAGAGGACAGGGAGTGACAGGAGGCGACACCAGGGGACACGAGGTGAGAGGAAGGGACAGGGATGGGGCCAGGAGGGGACAGGGATGGGGACAGGAGGGGACAGGGATGGGGACAGGAGCGGCCAGCCCCGCACTCACGAAGCACAGCTCGGGCCGCTCCGGGCCCGGCCCCGCTCCGGGATCCGCCACCGCTGCGGGCCCCGCTTCCCCCGCGGGTCCCGGTGCCGGCTCCGCCATCGCTCCGGGTTCCTCCATCGCTCCGAGCTCCGCCACCGCTCCCGGCTGCTGCTCCGGGCCGGGCTCCGCTCCCGGGGCCGCTCCCGGCGGCTCCTCCCGCGCCGCCATCCCCGCCTCGGCCGCTGCCATTTCTCCGCGCGCTCGCTCACTTCCGGCGCGCCGCCCGCACTTCCGGCGCCTCCGCTTCCGTCCTTCCCGCGCTCCCTGCTCATTGGTCAAATCGCTGTTTCGCTCCGCCCCCACAGCGCAGCTCTCAGCCAATAGAATGCGGCGGTGCTGGAGGTGCGACCAATGGGCGGGCGCGGTGTTGGGGGGTTGGCGGAGCCGGAAGCGCTGGGGGCCTGGAGGAGCCATGGGGGTGAAGCTGGAGATCCTGAGGGTGCGAGGGGGCGGGAACGGGAACGGAGGGAGAACGGAATAATGGGAATGGGATAATGGAAATGGAGATGGGAATGGGAACGGGATAATGGGAATGGGGATGGGGGTGGGAATGGGAACGGGATAATGGGAACGGGGATGGGAATTGGAATGGGGATGGGACCAGGATAATGGGATAATGGGAACGGGAATGGGAATGGGATAATGGGAATGGGAACGGGATAATGGAAATTGGATAATGGGAACGGGAATGGGAATGGGAATGGGGGGGATTATGGGATAACGGGAACGGGAATGGGGGAAAGTAACGGGAATGGGAACGGGAATGGGGGATAACGGGAATGGGAACGGGATAATGGGAACAGGATAATTGGAATGGGGATGGGAATGGGACCAGGGTAATGGGATAATGGGAATGGGAATGGGGATGGGAATGGGGGGGATGATGGGATAATGAGTATGGGGATGGGGGGAAGTAACGGGAATGGGGGATAACAGGAATGGGAATGTGGGAATGGGAACGGGAATGGGATAACAGGATAATGAGATAACGGGAATGGGAACGGGAATGGGGGAATGGGAATGGGAATGAGGGGATAACAGGAACAGGAATGGGAACAGGAACGAGGGGATAATGGGAATGGGGGAATGGGAACGGGAATGGGATAATGAGAGTGGGGAGGGGATAACGGGAATGGGATAACGGGAATGGGGAGGGGATAACGGGAATGGGATAATAGGAATGGGGGGGTAACGGAGCGGGGGGGGCGGGAACGGGAACAGGAACAAGGGATGGGAATGGGGGAACGGGAATGGGGGACACAGAGGTGACAGGGGAGGTGACACAGGGGACACACAGGTGTCCCTGTCCCAGGTGTGCCTGTACCTGTCCTTCCCCGTGGCCGTGTTCTGGCTCTGGGGGTGACGCAGGTGACATAGGGGAGGTGACACAGGTGACACAGGTGTCATTGCCCCAGATGTGCCTGTACCTGTCCTTCCCCGTGGCCGTGTTCTGGGTCTCCAACCAGGCCGAGCTCTTCCAGCATCACGTGATTGACCGCAAGGTGTGCAGGGACCCCTGGGGACACCTGGGGACACCTCAATGTCCCTGCTGTCCCCTCCCCTGACGCACTGTCTTTACAGAGGGAGATTTTCCCGCCGGACACCCCGGAACGGGTGAGACCCTGACTGTCCCCAATGTCCCTCTCAGTGTCCCTCACTGTCCCTGATGTCCCCAATTTGTCCCCAACGACCCTCTCAGTGTCCCCCCACTGTCCCCAATGTCTCTCTCACTGCCCCCAACGTCTCCAATACCACCCCTCACTGGTGTCCCCAAGGTGTCCCCAGCCCCCCCTCAATGCCCCCAGTGTGTCCCCAGGACCCCCTACTGTCCCCAAGGTCTCTTTGCAGTGTCCCCAACATGTCCAGCCCTGCCCTGGCAGTGTCCCCGATGTCCTCAGTGTCCCCTTGCTGTCCTCAGTGTCCCCCTGGTGTCCCCACAATGTCCCTGTGTCGCTGTAGGACACGAAATAACACACCATGGACACGCAGCTCTAACGAGGTAAAAAAACAGCACTTTTAATTTCTGACTCCAACATTTATAGACTTCCAAAAGTGACAGTGGATTGGAGGGTGACAGTGCCACCTCCCCAGTGACACTGGACAAACCAACAGTCCGTCAGATTTCTCTTTTTCCGTAAAACAATGCAAAACCATAAATTATTTACGTAAAGTATGTGAGAAAGTTCGTTACAGGAGCAGAAGCCCACATCGCAGAGGAGAACATGTCCGCCGTGACATGCACATACTTGAGCCGGCCAGACTCGGCAATCTGGGTGGCATCGGTCCGCCAAAGCTCCAAGGCCCTGAGGCCTCTGGAGTTTTCCCCTGCCGGCAAAGGCAGTCGTGACACGGCTCGACAATGTCACAAGCTTCAGTTGGCGTCAGCTGAAACTGCTTCTGCAAGGTATGTGCGTTCTGGTGGAAAAACCCATGTGATGCCTTGGCCTGCGCGAGTGTGTCAGGCTGAGGCGCTACCCACGCTGGGTTGGCCAGCTTGTCAGCCCTCGCGTTGCCTTCCACTAGAAATCTTGGCAAATTGGTGTGGCTGCTCACGTGCAGAACGTAGAACGGATGAACCTGGGCCTGAGTGGCACACCACGAGGTCTTCAGTAAATGAAACAAGGCAGGGTTACTGACCTCCTTCAAAACCGAATGACCCAACCGCTGTGCGATGTCGGCCATATAAGGTCATAGGGACCTCCCCGCTGTTCGGTGACCAAATTCCAGACCCGAGCCTTCGCTCGAGGCTGATGTGCCTCTTCCGCAGCCTGCATCGAGGGACGGCGATTCAGAACGACAGGGTTGTTTGAGTTCTGTGTCACCGTAACATGATAGATGGCGTACAAAGCTTTTGCCGACCGACTGTGCGGGGTTTCACCCTGCATTCCCCGTTTTTGTTTTTGAAGAACCCGCTTCAGAGTACCGTGAGCGCGTTCTACGGTAGCTTGACCAGTCAGAGAATGAGGGATACCAAACTTGTGTGAGACACCCCACAACTGCAGGAACTGCCGCACCTTCTGCGATGCGTAAGCAGGACCACTGTTGGTTTTGACAGCAGAAGGTGTGTTCAGAACGGCAAAGGCCTGCCTCCAGTGGGCAAGGACATCACGGGCCTTCTCTCCAGTGTGAGCAGAAGCCCACATCGCAGAGGAGAACATGTCCGCCGTGACATGCACATACTTGAGCCGGCCAGACTCGGCAATCTGGGTGGCATCGGTCCGCCAAAGCTCCAAGGCCCTGAGGCCTCTGGAGTTTTCCCCTGCCGGCAAAGGCAGTCGTGACACGGCTCGACAATGTCACAAGCTTCAGTTGGCGTCAGCTGAAACTGCTTCTGCAAGGTATGTGCGTTCTGGTGGAAAAACCCATGTGATGCCTTGGCCTGCGCGAGTGTGTCAGGCTGAGGCGCTACCCACGCTGGGTTGGCCAGCTTGTCAGCCCTCGCGTTGCCTTCCACTAGAAATCTTGGCAAATTGGTGTGGCTGCTCACGTGCAGAACGTAGAACGGATGAACCTGGGCCTGAGTGGCACACCACGAGGTCTTCAGTAAATGAAACAAGGCAGGGTTACTGACCTCCTTCAAAATCGAATGACCCAACCGCTGTGCGATGTCGGCCATATAGGCAGAATCCGTGACCAAATTGAAAGGTTCCTGGGAAAATTTCTCAATTGCCATGACAGCAGCTTTCATTTCAACCAATTGGGCTGACCCATCCTCATGACCTTCCAGGACCTGCCACTCAGATCCATCCTTCCAAGTAACAGTGGCCTTCCCTGTTTTCCCCGAACCATCAGTGAAGGCGGTGGGTCCTTGCACGGGTTCCTGACTATTTTTGGGCCGCAAATAGATTTGTGTGAATTTTGCCATATGCAGTACATGTGGCTGGGTAGATGACAAGTGATCTGCCCTGAAAAGTTTTCCAGAGCACTCTGTAGGGACACACTGTTCGCAAAGCTCCAGTCAAAATCCACCCTCTGTACCAGGAGTATGATCTTTGTGGGATCCGCACCCATCAATTGCAAACACCGTTGCCGGCATTTGATTATCAAGCGAGCAATTAGCTCAAACAATTGCCGTCTTCTGCGGCTGATGGGGCAGGAAACCCATTCCAAAATGTGCAAGGAATCAGACCATTTGTCACTCCGTTGGCCAACGATGCCTGTGGGATGCGAATCTGGAGCGGCGATGAGCACAGTGACATCAACGGAGGGATCAATGCGATAAACCTGGCAAGCAGAAACAGCTCCCTGAACCACCTCCAGCACCTGACGTGCCTCAGTGTGCAAGGTGACTTTAGATTCTCCTTTCAACAAATCAAACAGAGGAGACAGTTGTGCGTCGGTCAGTCCCAAGTATGGATGTAACCAAGTGACAACACCTACCAATTTCTGGGCATCATTCAGTGTCTTCACAGAATGCACAAATTGTACCTCCTGGTGTTGGATTGTCCGCTCCAGAATTTTGACCCCCAGATACTTCCAAGGAGGCTGTTGTTGAACCTTTTCTGGAGCCAGCTGCAGCCCATGAGAATGCAAAGCATCGAGCAACTGAGGCTGGATCCTCAGCAGCTCGTCCTGGGTGGACGCAGCCACCAAAATGTCATCCATATAATGATACGGACGGGCATCAGGAAACTGCTTGCAAACCTCAGACAAGGCACGGGCTACATACCATTGGCATTTGGCAGGAGAATTTCGCATTCCTTGGGGCAAAACTTTCCATTGATATCACTGCGCGGGCCCAGTGTTGTTAATTGCTGGCACCAAGAAGGCAAATTTCAGTCTGTCATCAGGATGCAAAGGAATTGTAAAAAAACAATCCTTGAGATCCATGATGAGGACCAGCAAGTCTGTGGGAAGCATGGTAGGCAATGGCATGCCCACCTGTAACGTTCCCATGCTTTCCATCACAGCATTGACCTTTCGGAGGTCTTGTAACAACCTCCATTTCCCAGATTTTTTCTTGATGCAGAAGACAGGAGTGTTCCAGGGACTGGTAGAAGGCTCCAGATGACTCTAGTCCATCTGCACCAGATTTTGAAGGGTGACCAATTTATCTTGAGAGAGGGGCCACTGGTTCTCCCAGACAGGTTTGTCCACCAGCCACCGTATAGGAGGCGTGGGACACTGCGCCCTTCATCACAGTGGCCCCCATCAAAAACCCGTCCCGATGTGCACCCCCCACGCTGACAGAACATCCCTCCCCCAGAGGTTAGCAGGGGTAAAAGTAACATGAGGCCAAATCCAGGCCGTCTGTCCCTCTGGGTTCGTGACCAGCACGGGCCGCTGGCTCACGTAACACCACGCCGTTCCCCCCAGTCCCGTGACAGGCGTCTCCACTGGATTCAGGGGCCATTCCGGGGGCCAGGTGGCAAGGGAGAGAACTGTGACATCCATGCCGCTGTCCAGAAGCCCACGAAGACAGATCTCCAACAGCGTCACACCAGGGATGGACAGGGTACACAGCATCTCAGGACGTTCTTTGGTCGGGACAGCGGTCCAGTGAACTTGAGGGGGCCCAGTGGATCCAAAGCTGCCAGCTCCGCATGACTGGTCAGCTGTCCTGTGAGCAGAAGACTTAAAGGGCACAAGTTGAGCAATCTGTGTCCCTTTCGGGATCGTGACGGGGGGGAGTGGGTGTGGAGACCATGTCACAAATCTGCCCCGTGAAATCTGCATCAATGAGTCCCAAGTGCACAATGATGCCCTGAAGAGTGGCACTAGATCTCCCTATAAGGAGAGCACTCATGCCCTCACCCAAGGGACCAAAGGCATCTAGGGGAACCTTGTGTATTTTGCAAGATTCTAAGACAAGTGTTGCTGCTGTGCAGACATCACCACCTGCTGAGCTGTGGGTGCTGGCTGCAAGCCGGCTAAGCAGACCTCCATCAGCACTGGGGCTTGGAGAGAAGCTTGTGTCTGGGTGCGTCTCCCCTTCGTGCTCTGCTTCCCGTTTCCTGAGCCCGGCAAAGCCTGGCCATTAACATGAACAATCGCCTTGCAGACATTTGTGGTATGGTTCAGCCTTCCACACCGCTCACACAAAAACAAGGGAGTTGTGACCTTCTGTGCTTTCTTTCCCAATTTCTTGCTGGCCTGAGCATTCCCCTGCTGTCACTGCCTGCCCTGCGGCACCGCCCAGACTGGCTGCACAGCAGCAGCCACGGCAGGCTGCACAGCAGTAGCCAAAGCAGCTGTCTTATGACCTGAAGTGCCTACCTTTGCACAGGCCTCCACCATCTGGGAGACAGAAGGATCACCATTAAGAGCCTCTATGATTCTCCTACAATCGTCATTGTAGTTACATCTCGCAAGGTGTGTAAGCACAAGAGTAACAGTGGCCTTCCCTGTTTTCCCCGAACCATCAGTGAAGGCGGTGGGTCCTTGCACGGGTTCCTGACTATTTTTGGGCCGCAAATAGATTTGTGTGAATTTTGCCATATGCAGTACATGTGGCTGGGTAGATGACAAGTGATCTGCCCTGAAAAGTTTTCCAGAGCACTCTGTAGGGACACACTGTTCGCAAAGCTCCAGTCAAAATCCACCCTCTGTACCAGGAGTATGATCTTTGTGGGATCTGCACCCATCAATTGCAAACACCGTTGCCGGCATTTGATTATCAAGCGAGCAATTAGCTCAAACAATTGCCGTCTTCTGCGGCTGATGGGGCAGGAAACCCATTCCAAAATGTGCAAGGAATCAGACCATTTGTCACTCCGTTGGCCAACAATGCCTGTGGGATGCGAATCTGGAGCGGCGATGAGCACAGTGACATCAACGGAGGGATCAATGCGATAAACCTGGCAAGCAGAAACAGCTCCCTGAACCACCTCCAGCACCTGACGTGCCTCAGTGTGCAAGGTGACTTTAGATTCTCCTTTCAACAAATCAAACAGAGGAGACAGTTGTGCGTCGGTCAGTCCCAAGTATGGATGTAACCAAGTGACAACACCTACCAATTTCTGGGCATCATTCAGTGTCTTCACAGAATGCACAAATTGTACCTCCTGGTGTTGGATTGTCCGCTCCAGAATTTTGACCCCCAGATACTTCCAAGGAGGCTGTTGTTGAACCTTTTCTGGAGCCAGCTGCAGCCCATGAGAATGCAAAGCATCGAGCAACTGAGGCTGGATCCTCAGCAGCTCGTCCTGGGTGGACGCAGCCACCAAAATGTCATCCATATAATGATACGGACGGGCATCAGGAAACTGCTTGCAAACCTCAGACAAGGCACGGGCTACATACCATTGGCATTTGGCAGGAGAATTTCGCATTCCTTGGGGCAAAACTTTCCATTGATATCACTGCGCGGGCCCAGTGTTGTTAATTGCTGGCACCAAGAAGGCAAATTTCAGTCTGTCATCAGGATGCAAAGGAATTGTAAAAAAACAATCCTTGAGATCCATGATGAGGACCAGCAAGTCTGTGGGAAGCATGGTAGGCAATGGCATGCCCACCTGTAACGTTCCCATGCTTTCCATCACAGCATTGACCTTTCGGAGGTCTTGTAACAACCTCCATTTCCCAGATTTTTTCTTGATGCAGAAGACAGGAGTGTTCCAGGGACTGGTAGAAGGCTCCAGATGACTCTAGTCCATCTGCACCAGATTTTGAAGGGTGACCAATTTATCTTGAGAGAGGGGCCACTGGTTCTCCCAGACAGGTTTGTCCACCAGCCACCGTATAGGAGGCGTGGGACACTGCGCCCTTCATCACAGTGGCCCCCATCAAAAACCCGTCCCGATGTGCACCCCCCACGCTGACAGAACATCCCTCCCCCAGAGGTTAGCAGGGGTAAAAGTAACATGAGGCCAAATCCAGGCCGTCTGTCCCTCTGGGTTCGTGACCAGCACGGGCCGCTGGCTCACGTAACACCACGCCGTTCCCCCCAGTCCCGTGACAGGCGTCTCCACTGGATTCAGGGGCCATTCCGGGGGCCAGGTGGCAAGGGAGAGAACTGTGACATCCATGCCGCTGTCCAGAAGCCCACGAAGACAGATCTCCAACAGCGTCACACCAGGGATGGACAGGGTACACAGCATCTCAGGACGTTCTTTGGTCGGGACAGCGGTCCAGTGAACTTGAGGGGGCCCAGTGGATCCAAAGCTGCCAGCTCCGCATGACTGGTCAGCTGTCCTGTGAGCAGAAGACTTAAAGGGCACAAGTTGAGCAATCTGTGTCCCTTTCGGGATCGTGACGGGGGGGAGTGGGTGTGGAGAGGGGGGGGGGGGGGGGGAATGAGTATGGAGACCATGGCACAAATCTCCCCTGTGAAGTCTGCATCAATGAGCCCCCGGTGCACAATGATGCCCTGAAGGGTGGCACTAGATCTCCCCATCAGGAGAGCACTCATGCCCCCACCCAAGGGACCAAAGGCATCCAGGGGAACCTTGTGTGTTTGGCAAGAGTCTAAGACAGCTGTTGCTGCTGTGCAGACATCAGCACTTGCTGAGCCGCGGGTGCTGGCTGCAAGCTGGCTGAGCAAACCTCCGTCGGCTCCGGGGTCTGGAGAGAAGCTTGTGTCTGGGCGCGTCTCCCCTTCGCGCTCCGCTTCCCATTTCCCGAGCCGGGCAGTGCTTGGCCATTAACATGAACTGTCGCCTTGCAGACATTTGTCATGTGGTTTGGCCTTCCACACCGACCACACAAAAACAAGGGAGTTTTGACCTTCTGTGTCTCCTTTCCCTGTTTCTTGCTGGCCTGAGCATTCCCCTGCGGTCGCTGCCTGCCCTGTGGCACTGCCCAGACTGGCTGCACAGCAATAGCCAAGGCAGCCATCTTATAACCTGAGGGGCCTAAGTTTGCAGAGGCCACTGCCATCTGGGGGACAGTAGGGTCACCAGGAAGAGCCTCTATGATCCTCTTACAATCATCCTTGCAGTTACATCTCGCAAGGTTCGTAATCACAAGTCTCCTTGCCTCAGGATCTGCCGCCTGATTCTCTACAGAGGCTGTCAGCCTCCCTGCAAATGTCGTGGAAGGCTCATCAGCCCCCTGGACAACAACAGTCGCAAACGGCTGCCTCGGAGCAGCCAGTTCTATGGTCTGAACCAACGCTGCCATGCCTGTTGTCTGGCACTGGTCGAGGGGATCGAAGCCAGCTTGCCCCTGAGGATCAGCATAATTGTCTGTGCCCAGCAGCACATCAGTGCCAATCGCACGCCTGGGATCCTGCAGACCCAGCATAGCGTTCTGCTCCACTGCCCTGGCTGCTAACCGAGCCCATTGAGACTCAAAAACGTCGAATTACGCAGGTGGAAAAATAACGTGTGCCATAGCACGGATGTTGTGAGGTGTCAGCGCATCAGCAGCAATCGCTTGAAGCAGCGACCTTCAGCCTTCAGCAGACCCCAGACCATGTTGCACAACCACATCATGGAGTTCCTTCGCAGCTTTAAATGATAAAGGTTGATGGGTGTTATGAGTAACACCCCTGAGCACAGGGAAAGCCTGGCAACTCCCTGGGCCTGCCAAGTCCCGTCCCGTGGGCCCTGCAGGGACAGCAGCAGATGGCTGACTGGGAGGCAGCTCAACACCACCCGACACCGTGTCCCCTGTAGCATCAGCAGAGCCAGAGGAGCCTCCTCCACAATCCTGCAGGCTCTGCGAGACAGCAGACTCGACCATCTCCTCGACCTTAGCTTGGACTTCTCGCCAGAACCGTCCATGTTCCGTCGGACACACGGTCACCTGGCACGGGGGGAGTGTCCACAAGGCCGATGAGGAGGGTCCGCAGTCCCGGGAACTCACCGGTCTCCCTCTGGCCGTGCCAGCATTCACACTAAAAGTGAACACCCTAGCGCCCTGCCGTGCCGCAGCCCCGGCACCCGCGGGAGGCAGCGGGGCCAAACCAGCCGGCAGCCTGGCAGTACTGCCCGCCGCAGCACGGGCAGAGGGCGCCGTGGTGGACACGGGCGCCGGCACGGGCCGGAGCAAGACCTGCAGAGGGCCACCCTCCTCCCACGCTGGGGAGGGGCACAGAGAGACACGCAGCTCGCGGAGCCACATCGCTGCAGGGTGGCACAAGGGCATCTGGGACAGTCTCTATGAGCGTCCTGCTCGTGCCCAAGACCCCACAGCGGGCACCAGCCGAGCGGGGCGGGCAGCCCGACCTCATGGCGGGGCCAGACGGAACACCGACCAACGCCCTGCCTCCGGTGGCTCGCACCGCCTGCACGTGCCCGGCAGGCTGCATCGACTCAGAAACGGGGGAAGCAGCTCTGCCAGAAGACGAGACCAGCTCAGAAGCAGACGAACCCGCTCCCACCGCACCCAGGGGATATTTCATGGAAACGCCGCAGGGAGGGGCACAGAGAGACACGCAGCTCGCGGAGCCACATCGCTGCAGGGTGGCACAAGGGCATCTGGGACAGTCCCTATGAGCGTCCTGCTCGTGCCCGAGACCCCACAGCGGGCACCAGCCGAGCGGGGCGGGCAGCCCGACCTCGTGGCGGGGCCTGATGGAACACCGACCAACGCCCTGCCTCCTGTGGCTCGCACCGCCTGCACGTGCCCGGCAGGCTGCGTAGACTCAGAAACGGGGGAAGCAGACGAACCTGCTCCCGCCGCGCCCAGGGGATATTTCATGGAAACGCCGCGATTTGGACAAAGCGTTGTCGCCGAATCAGACTCAAACAGAGGCGGAGGCTGATCCAGAGGATCCCTGTTGTCCCTGAGCGCCGGGAAGGCACAAAGAGAAGGCAGTTCCCTCCTGCCCCGCTGCCTCCATGGCTCTGCCCGTTCTCTGGCTGCTCGGAACCTGCTGGCTGGGTATTGGGAGGATCATTAACGGGACATCACGCCATGATCAATATGATCAAGTGAAGCTGATTTATTACAAAAAGCAAGCTATATTTATACTGTTTTCTGTTGTTTACGCCTCAAGCTAATACATGATTGGTTAAATCCTTCTTGCGCATGCATTTTAATATATCAGTTAATTTTAGTTAGTTTTCCTTCTTCAAGCGTCTCGCTGTGGTTTTCTTGTCTGCCTTTGCATCCTGAACTGTCTGCTTCTGAGCGTGTCCTTCTCCTGTCCTGTCCTTCAAGGGCATGATGACCTTACTCAGTTTCTATGAAGGCTGGATTGTGCATCTGCTGTACGTGTCCATTGTCCTGCAAAAAACTCTCAACAGCTGGGAGCTCGATCCACCCCGGGGGACAAACGTCACCGTCCGAGACGGAGCTGCCTCCCAGCTCACTGTCCCGGGGGAGAGGGAAGAGTTCTGCTTCACACAGAAATTCAAATTCCCCCTCGTCCACGTCCGAGACAGAAGGGTCCCCCAGGGAACTCAGAGCTACAAAATCCAGACCCCCGCCAAATCGCGTCAAACTTTTTCCACCGCACCAGCAGCGATCTCATGTCTACGGTGCAGTCATCAAAAAGCGCTGCCATGTGATGGCCTCCCATGAGAGACACACCTCCCTGGAGAGCGCCTCCACAGGGTTTGGGAAAAACCCTTGCTGTCTGGCCCACAGAAATAACCTTTCAAAATCGCTCCAAGAAACGGAAAACTCGTTTCCGCTCCAGGAGACCCTTCCAGAGGTCCGAAACCAGAGAATCCTCCGTGAAACCCACAGGGGTTGCCATGACCACAAGAGCTGCGGGCAAAATGCCAAACTGCTCATGCCAAAACAGGGAGGGGGGAAGCGACACGGCCTCTCCCAGGGCTGTCCCGCACACGGCGGCCGCCAGATATCGCTGCAGGACACGAAATAACGCGCCACGGACGCACAGCTCTAACGAGGTAAAAAACCAGCACTTCTAATTTCTGACTCAACATTTATAGACTTCATAAAGTGACAGTGGATCGGAGGGTGACAGTGCCACCTCTCCGGTGACACTGGACAAACCAACAGTCTGTCAGATTTCTCTTCCTCCATAAAAGAATGCAAGACAGTAAGTTATTTACCTAAACTGTGTGAGAAAGTTCGTTACAAGAATGTAAACATCAGAAGGCTTAGAGAATCTGAAAAAATCAGGGCGACGTCCCTGAGGCTTGCTCTGTGTCCTCCCGATGTCCCCAGTGTCCCCCTGGTGTCCCCTGCCACACGGGGCAGTGAGGGGGGTACAGACAACCCACAGGGGACACTTCTGGTGTCACCTCATGTCCCCTCGTGTCCCTGCTGTCCCCTGACCCTGGGTCTGTGTCCACTGACCCTGTCCCCTCTTGGTGTCCTCTGACCCACTGATGTCCCCTGTCCCCATTCCTGTCCCCATGCCTCTCCTCTGTCCCCTGTCCCCTCCCTCTCCCTGTCCCCACAGTGTCCTTGTTCCTGTTCCTCTGTCCCTGTCCCCTCACTGTTCTTGTCCCTGTTCCTCTGTCCCTGTGCCCTCACTGTCCCTGTCCCCACATTGTCCTTGTCCCCCTTCCTCTGTCCCTGTGCCCTCACTGTCCCTGTCCCTGTTCCTCTGTCCCTGTTCCTCTGTCCCTGTCCCTGTCCCCACAGTGTCCTTGTCCCCGTTCCTCTGTCCCTGTCCCTTCACTGTCCCTGTCCCCTCACTGTCCCTGTCCCTGTCCCCACAGCGCCAGGCCATGGCTGAGCTGAAGCAGCGGCTGCGGGAGAGGAGGGGGACCCAGGCGTGAGGGGACAGCGGGGACACGGCACCGTGGGACACACGGCCACCAGGGGACACGGCGGTGACAGCAGGAACATGGCAGTGACACCAGAGACACACGGCCACCGTGGGACACGGTGGTGACAGCAGGGACACACGGCCACCCGTGGGACATGGCGGTGACAGCAGGGACATGGCGGTGACAGAGGAGACATGGCAGTGACACCAGGGACACACGGCCACCCATGGGACATGCTGGCAACAGAGAGGACACAGTGCTGGCAGAGGGGACACGGTGACATTGGGGACACAGCGGTGGCAGAGGGGACATGGCAGTGATACCAGGGACACACGGCCACCCACGGGACACGGCGGTGACAGAGAGGACACGGTGCTGGCAGAGGGGACACGGTGCTGGCAGAGGGGACACAGTGACAGAGGGGACATGGTGACAGCGGGGACATGGCAGTGACAGAGGGGACACGGTGACAGAGGGGACACTCCGCTGGCTCAACGTGGCCGTGCTGTGACAGCAGCACCATGGCCCTGACGGTGACACAGGACACGCCTGGCACTGCCCTGTCACCGTGGGCACACCGTGACAGCAGTGCCACCCGTGCTGGTGACAGAGGGGGCAGTGGCAGCACCTGATGGCATCGCTGTGACCGTGATGGTGGCAAAGGGGACAGTGGCAGCACCCCATGGCATTGATGGCGTCACTGTGGCGGCGTTGGTGACAAAAGGGACACCTGGCAGCGTCCTGGTGCCATCACTGTGGTGGCATTGGTGGCAGAAGGACACGTGGCAGCACCGTGTCACTGTGGGCACGACCTGGTGCTGTCACCGTGGCTGTGTTGGTGACAGAGGGGACGAGTGACAACGGCCGATGGCATCGCTGTGACAGCGTTGGTGACAGAGGGGACAGCGGCAGCAGCTGGTGTCACACGCTGTGACTGTGTTGGTGACAGAGGGGACAGCAGCCGCTGTCACTCGCTGTGGCCGTGTTGGTAACAGTGACAACAACCAGTGTCACACGCTGTGGCCGTGTTGGTGACAGAGGGGACGGCAGCCGCTGTCACTCGCTGTGGCCATGTTGGTGACAATGACAACAGCCAGTGTCACTCACTGTGGCCGTGTTGGTGACAGAGGGGACAGCAGCCGCTGTCACTCGCTGTCACCGTTGATGGCCACATGTGGCCACAGCTGTGCCCGTGGTGGTGGCACAAGGGACACGTGCCCTCGCCTGATGCCACCGCGGCCACGTGGCCACCCCTGTGTCCTGTGCTGCTGGGGACACGTGTGTGACGCATGTGACAGGTGTGTGACGTGTGTGTGACGTGTTCGGGGACACGTGCCACCCCGGCTGTCCCCACCCCAATAAACGGCGCTGGCACTGCCCGCAGGGTGTCACCGGGGTGTCACCAGGGTGGCACTGCCATCCCTTAGTGCCACCTGTGCCCCTCGGTGTCCCCTGGTGCCACCCCCACGGACGTCCTGTGTCCCTTAATGTCACCTGGGTGCTGCGGGCGTCCCTTGGTGCCACCCCCAGTGTCACTCCGTGCCCAGTGCCACCCCCAGAGGTGTCAGTGCCACCTCTCTGCCCGGTGCCACCCTCGGTGCCACCCCCAAGGGTGTTGGTGCCACCCCCTGCCCAGTGTCACCCCCCAGTGCCGTCCTCAGTGCCACCTCCAGAGGTGTCAGTGCCACCTCCGCTGCCACCCTTGGTGCCACTCCCAGGGGTGTCAGTGCCACGCCCCTGCCCGGTGCCACCCCTGGTGCCACCCCTAGAGATGTCAGTGCCCCTCCCTGGTGCCAGCCTCATGTCCCCAAGGTCCCCATGAGTGTCACTCACTCCTGGTGCCATCCCCAGTGCCCCCCCCAAGGTCCCCACGGGTGTCACCCCTGGTGCCACCCCTTGTCCCCAAGGTCCCCATGAGTGTCACTCACCCCCGGTGCCACCCCCAGAGGTGTCAGTGCCCCCCCCGGTGCCACCCCCTGCCTAGTGTCACCCCCTTGCCCAGTGCCACCCCCAGTGCCACCCCGTGTCCCCAATGTCCCCGCGCTGTGCCACCCCGTGTCCGCAATGTCCCCATGAGTGTCACCCCATGGTGCCCCCCATGTCCCCAGTGTCCCCGCCCTGTGCCAGCCCTGGTGCCACCCCATGTCCCCAAACCCTCGGTGCCACCCCCAAGGGTGTTGGTGCCACCCCCTGCCCAGTGTCACCCCCCAGTGCCGTCCTCAGTGCCACCTCCAGAGGTGTCAGTGCCACCTCCGCTGCCACCCTTGGTGCCACTCCCAGGGGTGTCAGTGCCACGCCCCTGCCCGGTGCCACCCCTGGTGCCACCCCTAGAGATGTCAGTGCCCCTCCCTGGTGCCAGCCTCATGTCCCCAAGGTCCCCATGAGTGTCACTCACTCCTGGTGCCATCCCCAGTGCCCCCCCCAAGGTCCCCACGGGTGTCACCCCTGGTGCCACCCCTTGTCCCCAAGGTCCCCATGAGTGTCACTCACCCCCGGTGCCACCCCCAGAGGTGTCAGTGCCCCCCCCGGTGCCACCCCCTGCCTAGTGTCACCCCCTTGCCCAGTGCCACCCCCAGTGCCACCCCGTGTCCCCAATGTCCCCGCGCTGTGCCACCCCGTGTCCGCAATGTCCCCATGAGTGTCACCCCATGGTGCCCCCCATGTCCCCAGTGTCCCCGCCCTGTGCCAGCCCTGGTGCCACCCCATGTCCCCAGTGTCCCCATGAGTGTCACCCCCTATGCCAGCCCCGTGTCCCCAATGTCCCCATGAGTGTCACCCGCAGTGCCACCCTGTGTCCCCAATGTACCCGCCCTGTGCCACCCCTGGTGCCCCCCCGTGTCCCCAATGTCCCCGCGCTGTGCCAGCCCCTGTCCCCAATGTCCCCATGAGTGTCACCCCCTGGTGCCCCCCCGTGTCCCCAGTGTCCCCCCTCGCTGTGTAATCCCGGCGGGGACAAGCGCCCGGTGCCCCCCCGGTGCCCCCCCGGTGCCCCCGTGCCCACCTGCGCGCCCCCCGAGCCGAAGCCGGGCAGCCTGGGCACGGGCAGCCGCTGCTCGTCCATCCTGCGGCCCTGCGAGCTCGCCACCATGTCCAGCAGCGAGGCCAGCTCGGGGGGCGGCTGCGAGCCCCCTCCTCCTGCGGGGCCAGTGGGTCACCGGGGACAGCAGGGACACCCCATGGGACAGTAGGGACACCAGGGACACCCCATGGGACAGCAGGGACACCCCATGGGACAGCCAGGTCACCAGGGGCACCCATGGGCACCCCAGGGGCACCCTTGGGCACCTCGGGGACACCCGGGTCACCAGGGACAGCAGGGGACACCCATGGGTACCTCGGGGACACAAGGGGCACCCCATGGGACAGCCGGGGCACCAGGGGCACCCACGGGCAGCTCGGGGACAGGGACAGCCGGGTCACCAGGGGCACCTTGGGGTCACCAGGGGCACCCATGGGCACCTCGGGGACACTCCGGGGGCACCCGAGTCACCAGGGACACCCCGGGGGCACCAGTGGCACCCACGGCCATCTTGGGGACACCCCCGGGTCACCCACGGGCACCGTGGGCACCCTCGGGTCACCATGGGCATCTCGTGTCCCTCACCCCGTGTCCCCCCCCGGTGTCCCTCCCGCTGTCCCCCTGTTGTCCCCGGTGCCCCCCACCATGTCCCCCCCGT
>JAGGNK010007848.1:7133-30279 GCA_017590115.1 Montifringilla adamsi | reverse complement strand
CCCCCCCCCCCCGAGGCCCCCGGGAGCCCCCCCGCCGTGCCTTCAGCCCCTCCGCGCCTCCCCCGCTCCCCCCGTACGCGTTCCCGCATCCCCCGAGCGCTGCTCCCCTCAGAGCCCCCCGAGGGAACCCCGGGACCCCTCAGAGCCCCCCAAACCCGCACCCTCGCTCCAAGCTGTCCCTGGCCAAAATCCCCCGTGTCCCCCTGTGTCCCGTGAGCCCCCTGACAGCCCTGTACCCCCTCAAATACCCCTCAGACCCTCCTTAAACCCATCAGACCAGTCCTAAACCCCCTCAGACCCCAACTAACCCTGCCTAGCTCCCGCTCAACGCCTTCAATTCCCTAATGAACCCCTCAAATCCCCCTCAGACCCACCCTAAACCCCCTCAGACTGACCTTAAACCCCCTAAGACCTGCCCTAAAACCCCTCAAACCTTTCCTAAACCTCCTGAGACGCTCCTTAAACCCCCTCAGACCGACCCCAAACCCCCTCAGACCCTCCCTAAACCCCCTCAGACCCCCTCTAACCCTGCTTAGCTCCCCCTCAATGCCTTCAATCCCCCTGTGACCCCCTCAAATCTCCCTCAGACCTGCCCTAAACCCCCCCAGCGACCCCCAAACCCCTTCAAGCTGACCCTAAACCCCCTCAGACCCTCCCTCAGCCCACTCAGACGCTCTCCAAACCCCCTGAGACCTCTCCTAAACCTCCTCAGACCCTCTTTAAACCCCCTCAGACTGACCCCAAACCCCCTCAGACCCTCCCTAAACCCCCTAATACCCACCCTAAAACCCCTCAAACCTTTCCTAAACCTCCTGAGACCCTCTCTAAACCCCGTCAGACCCCCTCTAACCCTGCCTAGCTCCCGCTCAATGCCTTCAATCCTCCTCTGAACCTCTCAAATCCCCCTCAGACCCTCCCCAAACCCCCTCATACCCACCCTAAACCCCCTCAAGACCCTTCCTAAAGCCCCTAATACCCACCCTAAAACTCCTCAAAGCTTTCCTAAACCTTCTGAGAGCCTCCCTAAACCCCTTCAGACCCTCTCTAAACCCCCTCAGACCCTCTCCAAACCCCCTCAGACCTCCTTAACCCCCCTCAGACCCACCCTCAACCCCCTTAGATATTCCCTAAACCACTCAGACCCCCCTAAACCCCCTGAGACTCTCCCTAAACCCCCTAATACCCACTCTAAAACCCCTCAAACCTTTCCTAAACCTCCTGAGAGCCTACCTAAACCCCTTCAGACCCTCCCTAAACCCCCCCAGACCCTCTCTAAACCCCCTCAGACCCCCTCTAACCCTGTCTAGCTCCCCCTCAACACCTTCAATCCCCCTCTNCCCCCGTTTCTCCCCCCAGGCCGCCATGGACTCCCGTTTCACCCGCGGCAAGTCCCCGGTGCTGGAGCGGGCTCTGGGCCGGCCGCGCTCCGAGCTGTCGCTGGCCGCCTTCGCGCTGCTCTTCTCGGAGCTGGTGCAGTACTGCCAGCGCCGCGTGGCCTCGGTGGCCGAGCTGCAGGCCCGCCTGGCCCAGCTGGGCCACCACGTGGGGCTGCGAGCCCTGGACGCGCTGGTGGCCCGCGAGAGGCCGGGCAGGCGCGAGACCAAGGTGCTGGGGGTGCTGCTCTTCGTCAAGGGCCCGCTCTGGCGGGCGCTGTTCGGGCGCGAGGCCGACAAGCTGGAGCAGGCCAACGACGACGAGCGCACGTTCTACGTGATCGAGAGGGAGCCCGTGGTGAACACCTTCGTGTCGGTGCCGCGCGAGAACAGCTCGCTGAACTGCGCCGCCTTCGCCGCCGGGCTGCTGGAGGCCGTGCTGGGCGCCGCCGGCTTCCCTGCCCGCGTCAGCGCCCACTGGCACAAGGGCACCACGCTCATGATCAAGTTTGACGAGGCCGTGATCGCCCGGGATAAGAGCCTGGAGGGACGCTGAGACACTGGGGACACGGGGGTGAGGGGTGAGGACGGCCTGGAGGGGCACTGAGACTGGGGGGGACAGCCTGGAGAAGGATGGGGACACGGGGGTGAGGGGTGGGGACAGCCTGGAGGACAGCCTGGAGAGGGATGGGGACACCATGGCCTTGTCACACAGTGTCACAGGGACAGCCTGGAGAGGGATGGGGACACCATGGCCTTGTCACACAGTGTCACAGGGACAGCCTGGAGAGGGATGGGGACACCATGGCCTTGTCACACAGTGTCACAGGGACAGCCTGGAGAGGGATGGGGACACCATGGCCTTGTCACACAGTGTCACAGGGACAGCCTGGAGAGGGATGGGGACACCATGGCCTTGTCACACAGTGTCACAGGGACAGCCTGGAGAGGGATGGGGACACCATGGCCTTGTCACACAGTGTCACAGGGACAGCCTGGAGAGGGATGGGGACACCATGGCCTTGTCACACAGTGTCACAGGGACAGCCTGGAGAGGGATGGGGACACCATGGCCTTGTCACACAGTGTCACAGGGACAGCCTGGAGAGGGATGGGGACACCATGGCCTTGTCACACAGTGTCACAGGGACAGCCTGGAGAGGGATGGGGACACCATGGCCTTGTCACACAGTGTCACAGGGACAGCCTGGAGAGGGATGGGGACACCATGGCCTTGTCACACAGTGTCACAGGGACAGCCTGGAGAGGGATGGGGACACCATGGCCTTGTCACACAGTGTCACAGGGACAGCCTGGAGAGGGATGGGGACACCATGGCCTTGTCACACAGTGTCACAGGGACAGCCTGGAGAGGGATGGGGACACCATGGCCTTGTCACACAGTGTCACAGGGACAGCCTGGAGAGGGATGGGGACACCATGGCCTTGTCACACAGTGTCACAGGGACAGCCTGGAGAGGGATGGGGACACCATGGCCTTGTCACACAGTGTCACAGGGACAGCCTGGAGAGGGATGGGGACACCATGGCCTTGTCACACAGTGTCACAGGGACAGCCTGGAGAGGGATGGGGACACCATGGCCTTGTCACACAGTGTCACAGGGACAGCCTGGAGAGGGATGGGGACACCATGGCCTTGTCACACAGTGTCACAGGGACAGCCTGGAGAGGGATGGGGACACCATGGCCTTGTCACACAGTGTCACAGGGACAGCCTGGAGAGGGATGGGGACACCATGGCCTTGTCACACAGTGTCACAGGGACAGCCTGGAGAGGGATGGGGACACCATGGCCTTGTCACACAGTGTCACAGGGACAGCCTGGAGAGGGATGGGGACACCATGGCCTTGTCACACAGTGTCACAGGGACAGCCTGGAGAGGGATGGGGACACCATGGCCTTGTCACACAGTGTCACAGGGACAGCCTGGAGAGGGATGGGGACACCATGGCCTTGTCACACAGTGTCACAGGGACAGCCTGGAGAGGGATGGGGACACCATGGCCTTGTCACACAGTGTCACAGGGACAGCCTGGAGAGGGATGGGGACACCATGGCCTTGTCACACAGTGTCACAGGGACAGCCTGGAGACGGACACAGGGACAGGGCAGTGGCAGAGGGGACAGAACCCTGTCCCCTCTGGAGAGGGTTGGGGACACCGTGGCCTTGTCACACGGCTGTGAGGGACAAGGCCAGGAGGGACAAAGAGCCTGGACAGGGACAGGGACACGGGGACAGTGTGGCCGTGTCACTCATCGTTCCTTGAGGGATGGTGGCCCTTGGGGACATGGGAGCTGCTCTGTGTCCCTCAGCTCTGTTCTTGTCCCTTTTCTTGTCCCCGAGGTGACCTTTGGGGACATCAGAGCTATTTTGTGTCCCTCACTTGTGTTCGTGTCCCCATGGTGGCCCTTGGGGACATCGGAGCTGCTCTGTGCCCTCGTTCCTGTCCCGAGGTGGCCCTTGGGGACACTCGTGTCACCATAAACCGCCTTTGTCCCTCCCGTGGCCTCGTCTCTTCTTTGCCTGGGGACATTTTGGGGTGTTCCCTGTGTCCCTTGGAGCCCCGTGGGGACATCTGCCACCCCCTTGGGGACAGAAGGACAGTGGGGGAGTTTGGGGTGGGGGTTTTCGGGGATATTTTGGGGTTTTTTGAGGGTTTTTTTGGGGGAAGTGTTTTTGTTTTGTTTGGGTTTTTTTTAAGGTTTTTGAAGGTCTTTTAGGGGTTTTGGGGGATTTTTTTTTGTTTTTGTGGTTTTTTATGTTTTTGGGGGGTTTTTGTGTTTTTTTTAAGGGTTTGGGGAGGAATTTTGGGGTTTTTTAGTGAGTTTTTTTGGAGGGTTTCTTTGTTTTGGGGGTTTTGGTTTTTTGTGGAGATTTTTTTTTGGTTTTTTTTTGGGGGGGGGTTTGGGGGAACTTTTGGAATTTTTTCTTTGTTTGTTTTGGGTTGGGTTTTTTTTGTTTTTTTGGTTTTTTTTTGGGGTTTTTTTGGGTTTTTTTGTGGTTTTTTGGGGAAGCTGGAGGTGCCCAGGGATGCATTTCAGTCCTCCCCGCCGCCAGGAGGCGCCGCGCAGCCGCATCCCTCCGCTGCCCTTCCGCCATTTCCGCTTCCGGCGCGCGGCGTTTCCGGTTTCGCCGCCATTGCCCCGGGCCCGGTGCCGCCGCCATGGGCGCTCACCTGGGCCGGCGCTACCTGTGGGACGCCGAGGCCGAGCCCGACCCGCTGCACATGCCGTCCTTCCCCGCCGAGCTGGGCATGCCGCTCCGCCAGCCGCGCGGTCAGTGCGGGGACAGCGCCACACCGGGGGGGACAGCGGGAGGGGACACGGGGACACCGGCAGGGGACGCGGCGGGGGGCGCGGTGGCCTTGGGGTGTCCCCGCCCTCGCGTGACCCCGGTGACCTCCCGGCGCTCCCCTCTGCGTGTGACTCCCGGTGCCACCCCCCGTGTCGTCTCCCTGTCCCCAGCCCTGTCCCCACGTGCCACACGGGTGTCGATGTCCCCGCGCTGCCACCCCGTGTCCCCTGTGTCACACCCTGTCCCCTCTTTGTCTCCATTCCTGGCTGGGTGCTCAGTGTCCCTGAGTGTCCTCTCTGGCCCTGTCCCCTCGGTTTGTCCCCATGTCCCAGCAATGCCGAGTGTCCCCTCTGTCCCTGAATGTCCTTGACTGTCCCTGTCCCCTCTGTCCCCGTGTCCCTGGGTGTCCCTGGGTGTCCCTGTCCCCTCTGTGTGACAGCCATGGTGGCCACAACAGCGCAGCTGGCACAGGGCCGCGTGTCCCCTCTGTCCCTGACTGTCATTGTCCCCTCTGTGTGACAGCCATGGGCTGCCATGCGCTGCGCCACGCCTGGGACAGCTGCCAGCATGAGGAGTAAGGGACAGGAACATGGGGACACTGGGGACATCATGGGGGGGACACGGCTGGCACAGCTGCCAGCACCACGAGTAAGGGACATGGGGACATTGGGGACATCATGGGGACATGGGGCTGCCATGCGCTGCGCCACGCCTGGGACAGCTGCCAGCACCATGAGTAAGGGACATGGGGACACTGGGGACATCATGGGGACATGGAGGGGCATTGGGGGGACACGGCTGGCACAGCTGCCAGCACCACGAGTAAGGGACATGGGGACATTGGGGACATGGGGGGGACACGGCTGGGACAGCTGCCAGCACCACGAGTAAGGGACAGCAGGGCCGCGTGTCCCTGGAGCAGAGGGATTTCTGCGGGCACCACCTGCTGCGGCTGCTGCGCTGCCACCGCGACAACTTCCCCGTGCCATGGGGCTGCCACGCGCTGCGCCACGCCTGGGACAGCTGCCAGCATGAGGAGTAAGGGACATGGGGACACTGGGGACACTGGGGGGCACTGGGGGGACATGGCTGGCACAGCTGCCAGCATGAGGAGTAAGGGACAGGGACATGGGGACACTGGGGACATCATGGGGACATGGGGCTGCCATGCGCTGCGCCACGCCTGGGACAGCTGCCAGCATGAGGAGTAAGGGACAGGGACATGGGGACACTGGGGACATCATGGGGACATGGGGCTGCCATGCGCTGCGCCACGCCTGGGACAGCTGCCAGCATGAGGAGTAAGGGACAGGGACATGGGGACATTGGGGACAGCTTGAGGACACTGGGGGGACACGGCCGGGACAGCTGCCAGCACCACGAGTAAGGGACATGGGGACATTGGGGACAGCGTGGGGACATCATGGGGACATGGAGGGGCATCGGGGGTGACACGGCTGGGACACGGCTGCCAGCACCAGGAGCAGGACGTGGGGACACGGGGACAGCAGGGACACGTCTGGGCGGTGACGGGGACGTGGCGGGATGTGGCTTGGGGACACGGGGCCACCACGGTGCCACCTCCACCCCGCTGTCTGTGCTCCTGCTGTGGCCGTGGTGACACGGTGACACGCGGTGACACGTGGTGACACGGTGACACGTGGTGACACGCGGTGACACGCGGTGACACGGTGCCACCTGTCCCAGCTACGTGATGCGCATGAAGGAGTTCGAGCGCGAGCGGCGCCTGCGGCTGCGGCAGCAACGGCTGCGACAGCGCCACGGGGACAGCGGGGACAGCGAGTGACAAACAGGACACCGCAGGGACAGCGGGGACAGCGAGTGACAAACGGGACACCGCGGGGACAGCGCTCTCTCTCACTGTCATTGTCCCCTCTGTGTGACAGCCATGGTGGCCACAACAGCGCAGCTGGCACAGGGCCGCGTGTCCCCTCTGTCCCTGACTGTCATTGTCCCCTCTGTGTGACAGCCATGGTGGCCTCGGCGGCGCAGCTGGCCCAGGGCCGCGTGTCCCCTCTCTCTCACTGTCATTGTCCCCTCTGTGTGACAGCCATGGTGGCCTCGGCGGCGCAGCTGGCGCAGGGCCGCGTGTCCCTGGAGCAGAGGGATTTCTGCGGGCACCACCTGCTGCGGCTGCTGCGCTGCCACCGCGACAACTTCCCCGTGCCATGGGGCTGCCACGCGCTGCGCCACGCCTGGGACAGCTGCCAGCATGAGGAGTAAGGGACAGGGACATGGGGACACTGGGGACATCATGGGGACATGGAGGGGCATTGGGGGGACACAGCTGGCACAGCTGCCAGCACCACGAGTAAGGGACAGGGACATGGGGACATTGGGGACAGCTTGAGGACACTGGGGGGACACGGCCGGGACAGCTGCCAGCACCACGAGTAAGGGACATGGGGACATTGGGGACAGCGTGGGGACATCATGGGGACATGGAGGGGCATCGGGGGTGACACGGCTGGGACACGGCTGCCAGCACCAGGAGCAGGATGTGGGGGGACAGCAGGGACACGTCTGGGCGGTGACGGGGACGTGGCGGGATGTGGCTTGGGGACACGGGGCCACCACGGTGCCACCTCCACCCCGCTGTCTGTGCTCCTGCTGTGGCCGTGGTGACACGGTGACACGCGGTGACACGTGGTGACACGGTGACACGTGGTGACACGCGGTGACACGCGGTGACACGGTGCCACCTGTCCCAGCTACGTGATGCGCATGAAGGAGTTCGAGCGCGAGCGGCGCCTGCGGCTGCGGCAGCAACGGCTGCGACAGCGCCACGGGGACAGCGGGGACAGCGAGTGACAAATGGGACACCGCAGGGACAGCGGGGACAGCGAGTGACAAACGGGACACCGCGGGGACAGCGGGGACAGCGAGTGACAAACGGGACACCGCGGGGACAGCGGGGACAGCGAGTGACAAACGGGACACCGCGGGGACAGCGGGGACAGCGAGTGACAAACGGGACACCACGGGGACAGTGGGGACAGCGAGTGACACTGTGGGGACAAGGAGTAACAACAAGTGACACCTGAATGACACTGAGTGACACCTGAGTGACACCGGGGACACCGTGGTGACACCTGAGTGGCACCCAAGACACCAAGTGACACCGCAGTGACACTGAGTGACACCCGGGACACCGTGGTGACACCCAGGACACTGAGTGCCACCAAGTGACACCTGGGACACCGAGTGACACCGCGGCGACACCCGAGTGGCACCAGGGAACCAAGTGACACCTGAGTGACACTGGAGACACGGAGTGACACCTAGGAGACTGAGTGACACCTGCTGACACCGAGTGACACCTGAGTGATGCCCGGGGACACCGAGTGACACCCTGGTGACGGTGACACAAGGCCACCCCGCGCAGTAAAGCTGTCAAGTGACATTGAGTGACACCCCGGTGACGGTGACACGAGGCCACCCCGCGCAATAAAGCTGTCAAGTGACACCGCGCTGGCTCGTCGCTGCGTTGGGGACATCGCGAAGCCACCGCCCCCCCCTCCAGCCTGGGGACAGCGGGATTGTCCCCAGAGGTGGCCCTGACCCCCCAGTGTCCCCTGGGAGGGGACAGTGACAGGCCACACGCGGGTGGGGGATGGCCACATGGGGACATTGGGGACATGGGGGGGACACGGCTGGGACAGCTGCCAGCACCACGAGTAAGGGACATGGGGACATTGGGGACAGCGTGGGGACATCATGGGGACATGGAGGGGCATCGGGGGTGACACGGCTGGGACACGGCTGCCAGCACCAGGAGCAGGACGTGGGGACACGGGGACAGCAGGGACACGTCTGGGCGGTGACGGGGACGTGGCGGGATGTGGCTTGGGGACACGGGGCCACCACGGTGCCACCTCCACCCCGCTGTCTGTGCTCCTGCTGTGGCCGTGGTGACACGGTGACACGCGGTGACACGGTGACACGTGGTGACACGGTGACACGCGGTGACATGGTGACACGTGGTGACACATGGTGACACGCGGTGACACGGTGCCACCTGTCCCAGCTACGTGATGCGCATGAAGGAGTTCGAGCGCGAGCGGCGCCTGCGGCTGCGGCAGCAACGGCTGCGACAGCGCCACGGGGACAGCGGGGACAGCGAGTGACAAATGGGACACCGCAGGGACAGCGGGGACAGCGAGTGACAAACGGGACACCGCGGGGACAGCGAGTGACAAACGGGAACAAGGACAGCGAGTGACACTGTGGGGACAAGGAGTAACAACAAGTGACACCTGAATGACACTGAGTGACACCTGAGTGACACCGGTGACACCTGAGTGGCACCCAAGACACCAAGTGACACCGCAGTGACACTGAGTGACACCCGGGACACCGTGGTGACACCCAGGACACTGAGTGCCACCAAGTGACACCTGGGACACCGAGTGACACCGCGGACGGGGACAGTGGGGACAGCGAGTGACACTGTGGGGACAAGGAGTAACAACAAGTGACACCTGAATGACACTGAGTGACACCCGCGACACTGAGTGACACCTGAGTGACACCGGGGACACCGTGGTGACACCTGAGTGGCACCCAAGACACCAAGTGACACCGCAGTGACACTGAGTGACACCCGGGACACCGTGGTGACACCCAGGACACTGAGTGCCACCAAGTGACACCTGGGACACCGAGTGACACCGCGGCGACACCCGAGTGGCACCAGGGAACCAAGTGACACCTGAGTGACACTGGAGACACGGAGTGACACCTAGGAGACTGAGTGACACCTGCTGACACCGAGTGACACCTGAGTGATGCCCGGGGACACCGAGTGACACCCTGGTGACGGTGACACAAGGCCACCCCGCGCAGTAAAGCTGTCAAGTGACATTGAGTGACACCCCGGTGACGGTGACACGAGGCCACCCCGCACAATAAAGCTGTCAAGTGACACTGCGCTGGCTCGTCGCTGTGTTGGGGACATCGCGAAGCCACCGCCCCCCCCTCCAGCCTGGGGACAGCGGGATTGTCCCCAGAGGTGGCCCTGACCCCCCAGTGTCCCCTGGGAGGGGACAGTGACAGGCCACACGCGGGTGGGGGATGGCGTTTATTGTCACCTGCAGGGACAGGGGGAGGGGTGGCACTGGGCAGGGGACACGTGGGGGTGACACCGCGGTGTCACCAGGGGTGGCTTCGGGTGACCGGGCCAGCGCTGCAGGGGACACTGCCACTGGGGAGGTGACACTGCCACCAGGGAGGGGACACCAGGGATGGCACCCTGGAGGTGACACTGCCACCAGGGAGGTGACACTGTCACCCTGGATGTGACACTGCCACCGCAGAGAGGACACTGCCACTGGGGAGGTGACACTGCCACCCTGAAAGTGACACTGCCACCAGAGAGGGGACACCAGGGATGGCACCCTGGAGGTGACACTGTCACCATGGAGGTGACACTGTCACCTGGAGGTGACAAGGGACAGTGGGGCCACACTGCCATGTCCTGCTGTGACACCAGGGTGACAAAGGGACTCATGTCCCCTCGCTGTCCCCAGGGCTCAGAGCAGGACTGACGGGGACACATCAGGCTGTCCCCAAAGTGTCCCCAAGGTGTCACAGCAGGGAGGGGACACTGGGGGATGTCCCCAGGGCAGTGTCACAGCAAGAGGGGGACGATGAGGGATGTCCCCAGGGCTGTCCCGGGGATGTCCCCTCGGTGTCACAGCAGGAAGGGCACAGGAGGGATGTCTTGGGGATGTCCCCGCGGTGTTGTGGCAGTGTCACAGCAGGGAGGGGACAATCCCTTCGGTGTCACAGCAGGGAGGGGACACTGAGGGCTGTCCTGGGGATGTCCCCAGAGCAGTGTCACAGCAGGAGGGGGATGATGAGGGATGTCCCCGCAGTGTCACAGCAGGAAGGGGACACTGGGGGCTGTCCCCGGGCTGTCCCCAGGGCGGTGTCACAGCAGGAAAGGGGACACTGGGGGCTGTCCCCGGGCTGTCCCCAGGGCGGTGTCACAGCAGGAAAGGGGACACTGGGGGCTGTCCCCGGGCTGTCCCCAGGGCGGTGTCACAGCAGGAAGGGGACACTGGGGGCTGTCCCCAGGGCGATGTCACAGCAGGGAGGGGACACTGGGGGCTGTCCCCGGGCTGTCCCCAGGGCGGGGTCACAGCAGGAAGGGGACACTGGGGGCTGTCCCCGGGGCTGTCCCCGGGCTGTCCCCAGGGCGGTGTCACAGCAGGAAGGGCACGATGGGCGAGCGCAGCGGCGGGTAGTCGCGGAACTCGCGCAGGTAACTGCGGTGCTTGCCCTGAGCCCAGATCGCCATCTGCACGAAACCCACCAGCGAGAACAGCGCCACTGCGGGGACAGCGACAGCGCTGGCACCGCGGGGACACCGCCGCGACAGCGTGGGGACACTGCCGGGACAGCGCTGGCACCGCGGGGACACCGCAAATCCCCTCAAAATCCACCCAAATGCGCCCCAAATCCCCCTAAATCTACCCCAAAATCCACTAAAATCCCCTCAAAATCCACCCAAATCCACCCCAAATCCCCCTAAATCCACCCCAAAATCCACCCAAATCCGCCCCAAATCCACCCCAAAATCCACTCAAATCCCCTGAAAATCCCCCCCAAATCCACTCTGAATCCCTCCTAAATCACCCCTAAATCCCACCCAAATTCCCCCAATCCACTCAAATCCACCCTAGATCCCCCCCCAAATCCACCTAAACCACCTGAAATTCCCCAAAAATCACCCCCAAATCCAAAGAAATCCAACACAAATCCCCCAAAATCCATCCCGAATCCACCCAAATCCCCCCAAAATCCACTTAAAACACCACAAATGTCCGCAAAATCCACTTAAAACACCACAAATCCACCCAAATCCCCCCAAAATCCACCCAGTCATCCCTAAATCTGCCCAAATCTGCCCAAATCCACCCCAAATCACCCCAAAATCCATCTAAACCTCCTCAAATCCCCCCAAAATCCTCCAAAATACCCCTAAATCCAACCCAAATCCACCCAATCACCCAACCCAAATTCCCCCAATCCACCCAAATCCACTCAAATCCACCCCAGATCCCCCAAATTCACCCGAATCACCCCATAATCCACCCCAAATTCACCCAAGTCCACCCCTTATCCCCCCCAAATCCACCCCAAATCCACCTAAACCACCTGAAATTCCCCAAAAATCACCCCCAAATCCAAGAGAAATCCAATACAAATCCCCCAAAATCCATCCTGAATCCACCCAAATCCCCCCAAAGTCCACTTAAAACACCACAAATCCCCCCAAATCCCCCCAAAATCCACCCAATCATCCCTAAATCTGCCCAAATCCACCCCAAATCACCCCAAAATCCATCTAAACCTCCTCAAATCCCCCCAAAATCCTCCAAAATACCCCTAAATCCAACCCAAATCCACCCAATCACCCCAAATCACCCCAAAATCCAACCCAAATCCACCCAAATCATCCCAAAATCCCCCCAAAATCCCCTCAAAATCCACTCCAATCTACCCAAACCACCCCAAAATCCCTGAGGACCCCAGGGGTGGCACAGGGGACACAGAGCCGGGGTCCCTGGGGTGCCACCCCCTCCCTTGTCCCCCCTTGTCCCCCCGTGTCCCCTCACCGGGCAGGCACTGGGTCATGATGGTGAAACCGATCCAGGAGCCGACCTGGGGGGACAAACGGGGGGTGGGGGTGTCACCTTTGGGGTGTCACCTAAGGGGCGTCACCTTGGGGGTGTCACCTTTGGGGTGTCACCTTGGGGGCGTCACCTTGGGGGTGTCACCTTGGGGGTGTCACCTTGCAGGTGTCACCTTTGGGGGTGTCACCTTGGGGGTGTCACCTTTGGGGTGTCACCTTTGGGGGTGTCACCTTGGGGGTGTCACCTTCAGGATGTCACCTTTGGGGATGTCACCTTCAGGGTGTCACCTTTGGGTGTCCCCTCCCGCCAGGAAGTGCCCCCTGCTCCCGGTGTCCCCACGGCTGTCACACCCCCCTGGTGTCCCCACAGCTGTCACACCCCCCTGGTGTCCCCAGGGCCATGTCCCCTCCAGGACTGTCCCCCCCCGAGGTGTTCCCAGGACTGTCACACCCCAGCTGTCCCCAGGGCTGTCCCCAGTGTCCCCAGTGCTGCTGTTGTCCCCCCCCACCGCAGGACTGATCCCCCCCAGGTGTCCCCAGGTGTCCCCAGGTGTCCCTGACCTCGTAGGTGTAGTTGGGGCAGGACACGAGCAGGAAGAGCCACGTGAAGGGGTTGCGGGTGGGGTACGGGATCTTCCGCGTCTTGGAGCCTGCGGGGACAGGGACAGTGACACTGTGACACAGGGACAGTGACACAGGGACACAGGGACAGGGACACAGGGACAGTGACACAGGGACACGGGGACACGGGGACACAAGGACACAGGGACAGTGACACTGTGACACAGGGACAGTGACACAGGGACATGGGGACAGTGACACAGGGACACGGGGACACAGTGACACTGTGACACAGGGACATGGGGACACAGGGACAGTGACACAGTGACACGGGGACATGGGGACAGGGACAGTGACACAGTGACACGGTGACAGTGACATAGTGACACAGGGACACGGGGACACAGGGACACGGGGACAGTGACACAGGGACACGGGGACACAGGGACACGGGGACAGTGACACAGGGACACGGGGACACAGGGACACGGGGACAGTGACACAGGGACACGGGGACACAGCGACACTGTGACACAGGGACATGGGGACACAGGGACAGTGACACAGAGACAGGTGACAGTGACATAGTGACACAGGGACACGGGGACACAGGGACACGGGGACAGTGACACAGGGACATGGGGACACAGGGACAGGGACACAAGGACATGGGGACAGTGACACAGGGACACTCAGACACGGGGACGCAGTGACACCCCCGGACACGGGGACACATCAGTGACACAAGGGGACACAAGGACACAGGGACACAGTGACACCCATGGACACATCAGTGACACTGGGACACTGGGACATGGGGACACAGTGACACAGGGACACAGGGACATGGGGACAGTGACACATGGGGACACAGTGACACACAGGGACACGGTGACACACAGGGACACCTGTGACACATGGGGACACAGGGACATGGGGGAACATCAGTGACACATGGGGACACACACAGGTGACACGGGGACACATCAGTGACACTCCCGGACATGGGGGACACCGCTGACACACCGGTGACATCCCGTGGGACACAGGGACACAGCGGGGACAGGAGGGGACACTGGTGACACACAGGGACACGGGAACACAGGGGACACCAGTGACACAGACACAGGGGGGGACACAGGGACACGGGATGACACCAGTAACACCCCCAGACACGGGGACACACAGGTGACAACCCGAGGACACGTGTCACCCCCCAGGCCACCCCCCGGACAGGTGCCACCCTCCGTGTCCCCTCCTGTCCCCACCGTGTCCCTGCCAGCCCCCGGCTGCTCCCTCGTGTCCCCCGTGACCCCAATGTCCCCCATCCCCCAATGTCCCCCGTGTCTCCAATGTCCCATGTGTCCTCTGTGTCCCTGATGTCCCCCCATGTCCCCCTGTGTCCCCAATGTCCCCTCATGTCCTCAGTGTTCCCCATGTCCCTGATGTCCCCAATGTCCCCAGTATCCCCAATCCCCGGGATGACACCAGTAACACCCCCAGACACGGGGACACACAGGTGACAACCCGAGGACACGTGTCACCCCCCAGGCCACCCCCCGGACAGGTGCCACCCTCCGTGTCCCCTCCTGTCCCCACCGTGTCCCTGCCAGCCCCCGGCTGCTCCCTCGTGTCCCCAATGTCCCCAGTATCCCCAATCCCCCGATGTCCCCAGTGTCGCCCATGTCCCCCCATGTCCTCGATGTCCCTAATCCCCCAATTGTCCCCATTGTCCCCAATGTCCCTGATTTCCCTGTGTCTCCCTGATGTCCCCACTGCCCCCAACGTCCCCAGTGTCCCCTGCTGTCTCCAATGTCCCCACTACTCTCAATGTCTCCAGTGTGCCCAATGTCCCCTGACTGTCCAATGTCTCCTGGCTGTCCCCAATGTCCCTGCTGTCCCCGCTGTCCCCTGGCTGTCCCCAATGTCTGTAATGTCCCCACTGTCCCCTGGCTGTCCCCTGGCTGTCCCCAATGTCTGTAATGTCCCCACTGTCCCCAATGTCCCCGCTGTCCCCTGGCTGTCCCCAATGTCTGTAATGCCCCCAATGTCCCTGCTGTCCCCTGGCTGTCCCCAATGTCCCTGCTGTCCCCGCTGTCCCCTGGCTGTCCCCAATGTCTGTAATGTCCCCAATGTCCCCAATGTCCCCGCTGTCCCCTGGCTGTCCCCAATGTCCCCCCAAACCCTCCCAGCCCCCCGTGTCCCCCCTGTTCCCCAGGACCCACCAGGAACACGGCCAGCGCCAGCTTCACCTGCTCGTCACCGTAGGCTGGGGGGACACCAGGGTCAGGGACAGGGACAGAGGGGACAGGGATGGGGACAGGGATGGGGACAGGGACAGGGACAGAGGGGACAGGGACAGGGACGGGGACAGAGGGGACAGGGATGGGGACAGGGATGGGGATGGGGATGGGGACAGGGAGGGAGACAGGGACAGGGACAGGGATGGGGACAGGGACAGAGGGGACAGGGACAGGGATGGGGACAGGCATGGGGACACCCCCACTGTCCCCTCCTTCTGGGGACACAGGGGTGGCAGGGACAGGGACAGTCACACCCCCTGCGTGTCCCCTGGAGGCACAGGGGGACAAGGGGACACGGTGATGGGGACAGTGGGGACACAGAGGGGACAGGGACAGGTGACAGTGACAGGTGATAGGGACAGGTGACAAGAGACCCTCGTGGGGGCGTGAGCAGAGAGGAGTGATGGGGACACAGAAGGGACGGGGACAGGGACAGTGACAGTGACAGGGACAGTGACAGTGACAGTGACAGGGACACTCACCTGGCGGGGTGTACAGCGGGTGGTTGATGTAATGGGGACAGGGACAGTGACAGTGACAGTGACAGGGACAGGGACACTCACCTGGCGGGGTGTACAGCGGGTGGTTGATGTAATACGCCATCCAGGCCGCGAAGCCCCAGTAGTAGGTGCAGTTCTGGGGACATTGGGGACACGTTGGAGACACGTTGGGGACACGCTGGGGACACAGCAGTGGCAGGCAGGGGACACCTGGGGACAGCCAGGTGTGGAGGGAACACGGAGGGGACACGGGCAGGTGACCCAGGTGACAGTGACACCTGGACGATGTCACACGGGATCAGGGCTGGGCGGGGACAGGGGGCGGCAGAAGTGACACAGGGGGGACACGGAGGTGACCCAGGTGACAGTGACACCTCAGAGATGTGTCAGAAGTGGTGGGGACAGGGACAGGGAGGGGACAGGGCCATGCCTGGAGCACTGGGGCACGGTGACACAGGTGGCACAGGTGACAGGGACAGTGACACACAGGTGGCACAGGTGACAGGGACAGTGACACAGGTGACACACGGGTGGCACACAGGTGGCAGTGTCACCTTGAAGATGTTGCGCGGGGCATGGTGCCACGTGAGAAGGGATGGGGACAGGGAGGGGACAGGGAGGGGACAGGGCGGTGCTGGGGCACTGGGGCAATGGCGGGGCAGTGACACAGGTGACGCACAGGTGACAGGGGGGTGTCACAGGTGTCACCTTGAAGATGCACAGGGGCATGGTGCCATGCGAGAAGGGATGGGGACAGGGAGGGGACAGGGCGGTGCCGGGGTGGTGCTGGGGCAGTGACACAGGTGACACAGGTGGCACACAGGTGACAGAGGTGGCAGACAGGTGACACAGATGGCACACAGGTGGCACACAGATGGCACAGGTGGCACACGTTGAAGATGTTGCGCGGGGCATGGTGCCGTGCGAGAAGGGATGGGGACAGGGAGGGGACAGGGCGGTGCTGGGGCAGCGACACAGGTGACATAGGTGGCACACAGGTGACACAGGTGGCACAGGTGGCACACGTTGAAGATGTTGCGCGGGGCATGGTGCCGTGCGAGAAGGGATGGGGACAGGGAGGGGACAGGGCGGTGCTGGGGCAGCGCCGGGGGTGTGACACAGGTGGCACACAGGTGGCACAGGTGGCACACCTTGAAGATGTTGCGCAGGGGCATGGTGCCGTGCGAGAAGCGGTGCACGAAGAGCGTCTCCAGCAGCCGCTTGACGTAGTGGAACGAGTGACAGCAGCACGCCAGGCTGGGGACAGGGGACACTGGGGACATTGGGACACACCTGGGACACCTCCCCCCCCGTCCCCAGCACCCCGCCGGTGTCTCCACGATGTCCCCTGCAATCCTCCATTGTCCCCAACATCCCTGATGTCCCCGCTGTCCCCAATCCCTCGGTTGCCCCCAGTGTCCCCAAGATGTCCTCGATGCCCCCCCAGTGTCCCCAAGGTGTCCCCATTGTCCTCAACATCCCCAACATCCTCAATGTCCGCCCAACATCCCCTTGTCCCCAGTGTCCTCCCAATGTCCCTGCTGTCCCCACTGTCCCCAATCCCCGTGATGTCCCCAGTGTCCCCAAGGTGTCCCACTGTCCTCAACATCCCCAAGTGTCCCCAATGTCCCCCCAGTGTCCCCATGTCCCCAATCTCTCCAATGTCCCCAATCTCCCCAACGTCCCCAATGTCCCCCCCATTGTCCCCGATGTCCCCCTGGTGTCTCACTGGACCACGCGGTGCCGGCTGGCAGTGACTGTCCCCATTGTCCCTGATGTCCCCCCAATGTCCCCATTCTCCCCAGTGTCCCCAAAGTCCCCACTGTCCCCATTGTCCTCACTGTCCCCAGTGTCCCCCCAGTGTCCCCGGTGTCCCCGTGTCTCACTGGACCACGTGGTGCCAGCTGGCGGTGACTGTCCCCAGTGTCCCCAGTGTCCCCGGTGTCCCCGGGTCTCACTGGACCACGTGGTGCCAGCTGGCGGTGCCTGTCCCCAGTGTCCCCAGTGTCCCCGGTGTCCCCGGGTCTCACTGGACCACGTGGTGCCAGCTGGCGGTGCCTGTCCCCAGTGTCCCCAGTGTCCCCGGTGTCCCCGGGTCTCACTGGACCACGTGGTGCCAGCTGGCGGTGCCTGTCCCCAGTGTCCCCAGTGTCCCCGGTGTCCCCGGGTCTCACTGGACCACGTGGTGCCAGCTGGCGGTGCCTGTCCCCAGTGTCCCCAGTGTCCCCGGTGTCCCCGTGTCTCACTGGACCACGCGGTGCCGGCTGGCGGTGAAGTCGTAGCGGGGCCCGTACAGGAACGGCACCCGGAAATAGAACAGCAGGTAAATGAGGAGAGGGCCCGCGTACTCCGTCAGGAACACCTGCACAGGTGACAGGGGACAGTCAGGGACACCTGGGACAGGTGAGGGACAGGTGAGGGGACAGGGACACCTGGGACAGGTGAGGGAGAGGTAAATGAGGAGAGGACCTGCGTACTCCGTCAGGAAACACCTGGGACAGGTGACAGGGGACAGGTGAGGGGACAGGGACACCTGGGACAGGTGACAGGAGACAGCCAGGGACAGCCAGGGACACCTGGGACAGGTGACAGGGGACAGGTGAGGGGGCAGGGACACCTGGGACAGGTGAAGGACAGGTAAATGAGGAGAGGGCCCACGTACTCCGTCAGGAACACCTGGGACAGGTGACAGGGGACAGTCAGGGACACCTGGGACAGGTGACAGTGAGGAACACTTGGGACAGGTGAGGGGACAGGGACAGGAGACATTCAGGGACACCTGCACAGGTGAACACAGGGGACATGGGACAGCCAGGAGCGGGGACAGAAAGGGACAGACGGACACAGAAACACAGGTGTGACACAGGTGTGACACAGATGTGACACACAAAGGTGACACAGGAGGTGACACAAGGGGTTACACAGGTGACACACAGGTGACACACAGGTGACACAGGTGCCCTCACCGTGACCCAGCTGATCTGCGCCCCCAGGTCCCGGAAGGGGATGCAGTAGGTGACACGGGGGTGACACAGGGGTGACACAGGGGTGACACAGGTGACACACAGGTGACACACGTGCCCTCACCGTGACCCAGCTGATCTGCGCCCCCAGGTCCCGGAAGGGGACACAGGGGTGACACAGGGGGTGACACAGGTGACACACAGGTGGCACCCAGGTGCCCTCACCGTGACCCAGCTGATCTGCGCCCCCAGGTCCCGGAAGTAGAGCGTGGCCGTGGTGCCCACGGGCAGCGACTGCAGCACGTCCTCGTCCTTGAGAGAGCGCCCCTCTGCGGACAGCACAGCTGGCACAGCTGGCACACCTGGGGACACCCCTGGGGACACCTGGGACACCCCTGGGGACACCTGGGACACCCATGGGTACACCGGGGACACCTGGGACACCTGGGCACACTTGGGGACATCCCTGGGCACACTTGGGGACATCCCTGGGGACACCCCTGGGACACCTGGGGACATCCCTGGGACACCCCTGGGACACCTGGGGACACCCCTGGGGACGCCTGGGACACCCCTGGGACACCTGGGACATCCCTGGGACATCCCTGGGACACCCCTGGGACACCTGGGGACGCCTGGGACACCCCTGGGACACCCATGGGACACCTGGGGACACCCCTGAGACCCCTGGGGACACCCCTGGGGACACTGGGGACATCCCTGAGGGATACCTGGGGCACCGGGGACAGCTGGGGACACCTGAGGACATCCCTGGGGACACACGGGGATACCCTTGGGGACACCTGGGGACAGCTGGGGGCACCTTGAGGACACCTGGGGATGGCTGGGGACACCCAGGGGACATCCCTAGGGACAGCCGGGGACACTTGGGGACAGCTGGGTCCCCTGGGACCCCTGGGGACACCCCTGGGGACGCCTGGGACCCCCCTGGGACCCCTGGGGCATCCCTGGGACATCCCTGGGACACCCCTGGGACACCTGGGACATCCCTGGGACATCCCTGGGACACCCCTGGGACACCTGGGGACGCCTGGGACACCCCTGGGACACCCATGGGACACCTGGGGACACCCCTGAGACCCCTGGGGACACCCCTGGGGACACTGGGGACATCCCTGAGGGATACCTGGGGCACCGGGGACAGCTGGGGACACCTGAGGACATCCCTGGGGACACACGGGGATACCCTTGGGGACACCTGGGGACAGCTGGGGGCACCTTGAGGACACCTGGGGATGGCTGGGGACACCCAGGGGACATCCCTAGGGACAGCCGGGGACACTTGGGGACAGCTGGGGACAGCCATCCGCGGTGGCACTCACTGGGGTCCAGGCGCAGGGACTGCCTCGCCGGGTACCACTGGGGATCTGTGGGACAGAGGGACAGCGGGTGGCACCAGGGGACAGCGGGGGTGGCACTGGGGGGACACAGCCCCCATGGGGACAGCCAAGGGGGACAGGGCCCCATGCTGGTCTCTGGTGACAACGGTGACCGTGGTGGCCCTGGGACAAGTCCTGGGCCGTGACGGAGGTCCCCATGGCCAGTGACACGGTGACATGTCCCCATGGCTCAGTGACATGTCCCCATGGCCAGTGACAAGTCCCAGCCACACTGAGGGCTCCCACGGCCCTGGGGGTTCCCATCTTTGTCCCTGTCCCCACCCTGCTGTCCCTGTCCCCATGTCCCCTGTCCCCCTTGTCTCTGTCCTCTGTCCCCCTGTCCCATCCCTGTCCCCCTGTCCTTGTCCCCTGTCCCTGTCCCATCCCCTGCCCCATGTCCCCATCCCTGTCCCCACGTCCCCGTGTCCCCGTCCCTGTCCCCACTCACGGCTCTTGCTGAACAGGTTTTTGATGTCGGCCACCGTGGCCTGAGGCTCCACCTGGGGACAGCGATGGCACTCAGGGGACACGGGGACAGCGCCAGGCCACCCGTGTCCCCTCCCAGGCTGTCCCTGTGTCCCCTCAGGTGCTGTCCCCATGTCCCCTCCCGGGCTGTCCCTGTGTCCCCTCAGGTGCTGTCCCCATGTCCCCCCACTCTCTCCCCGTGTCCCCCCATGTCCCCCCTTGCTGTCCCCATGTCCATATGTCCCCCCGTGTCCCCCTGTGTTCCCATATGTCCCTGTCCCCCATGTCCCCATGTCTCCATGTCCCCCCATGTCCCCCTTGTCCCCATGTCCTCCCGTGCTGTCCCTGTCCCCATGTCTCCATGTCCCCTGTCCCCTCATGTCCCTGAGTCCCCCCATCCCCCTGTCCCTTCACATGTCCCCCTGTGTCCCCCCATATCCCCCTGGGTCCCTATGTCCCCTCTTGCTGTCCCCATGTCCCCCTGGGCTGGCCCCATGGCCCCCCCCGCTCCCCGGGCCCCCCCCCCCCCCCTTGTCCCCCTGTACCTGTCCCCTGTCCCGTGTCCCTGTCCCCTGTCTTGTGTCCCCTGTCTCTGTCCCGTGTCCCCTGTCCCTGTCCCCTGTCCTGTCCCCTGTCCCGTGTCCCCGTCCCTGTCCCGTGTCCCCATGTCCCCCTGTCCCTGTCCCCTGTCCCGTGTCCCCGTCCCCATGTCCTCCTGTCCCTGCTGTCCCCATGTCCCCCTGTCCCATCCCTGTCCCTATCCCATGTCTCTGTCCCCATGTCCCCTGTCCCCATGTTCCCCTGTCCCTGTCCCTGTCCCCCTGTCCCTGTCCCGTCCCTGTCCCTGTCCCCTGTCCCATCCCTGTCCCATCCCTGTCCCCTGTCCCATCCCTGTCCCTGTCCCCCTGTCCCTGTCCCCATGTCCCCGTCCCTGTCCCGTCCCGGTACCTTGTCGAGGAAGCAGAGTTTCTCCCTGCTCCGCGCGTCCAGGATCTCCACCTCGAAGAACAGCACCGGGCATTTCCGCGGCCGCCGCGCGGGGCCCCCCGCGGGCCACAGCGCCGCGAGCCCCGGGGCCACCGGGACCGCCGGGACCGCCGGGATCCCTGTTCCCTCTGTCCCTGTCCTTGTCCCTGTCCCCATCCCTGTCCCTGTCCCCATCTCTGTCCCCTCTGTCCCTGACCCCGCTGTCCCTGTCCCCATCTCTGTCCCCTCTGTCCCCTCTGTCCCTGTCCCTGTCCCCATCCCTGTCCCCTCTGTCCCCGTCCCTGTCCCTGTCCCCATCCCTGTCCCTGTTCCCTCTGTCCCTGTCCTTGTCCCTGTCCCCATCCCTGTCCCTGTCCCCATCTCTGTCCCCTCTGTCCCTGACCCCGCTGTCCCTGTCCCCATCTCTGTCCCCTCTGTCCCCTCTGTCCCTGTCCCTGTCCCCATCCCTGTCCCCTCTGTCCCCGTCCCTGTCCCTGTCCCCATCCCTGTCCCTGTTCCCTCTGTCCCTGTCCTTGTCCCTGTCCCCATCCCTGTCCCTGTCCCCATCTCTGTCCCCTCTGTCCCTGACCCCGCTGTCCCTGTCCCCATCTCTGTCCCCTCTGTCCCCTCTGTCCCTGTCCCTGTCCCCATCCCTGTCCCCTCTGTCCCCGTCCCTGTCCCTGTCCCCATCCCTGTCCCTGTTCCCTCTGTCCCTGTCCTTGTCCCTGTCCCCATCCCTGTCCCTGTCCCCATCTCTGTCCCCTCTGTCCCTGACCCCGCTGTCCCTGTCCCCATCTCTGTCCCCTCTGTCCCCTCTGTCCCTGTCCCTGTCCCCATCCCTGTCCCCTCTGTCCCCGTCCCTGTCCCTGTCCCCATCCCTGTCCCTGTTCCCTCTGTCCCTGTCCTTGTCCCTGTCCCCATCCCTGTCCCTGTCCCCATCTCTGTCCCCTCTGTCCCTGACCCCGCTGTCCCTGTCCCCATCTCTGTCCCCTCTGTCCCCTCTGTCCCTGTCCCTGTCCCCATCCCTGTCCCCTCTGTCCCCGTCCCTGTCCCTGTCCCCATCCCTGTCCCTGTTCCCTCTGTCCCTGTCCTTGTCCCTGTCCCCATCCCTGTCCCTGTTCCCTCTGTCCCTGTCCTTGTCCCTGTCCCCATCCCTGTCCCTGTCCCCATCTCTGTCCCCTCTGTCCCTGTCCCTGTCCCCCATGTCCCTGTCCCCTGTCCCCTCTGTCCCCATCCCTGTCCCTGTCCCCTGTCCCATCCCTGTCCCTGTCCCCTGTCCCTGTCCCCATGTCCCCCTGTCCCTGTCCCCCTGTCCCTGTCCCCTGTCCCTGTCCCTGTCCCCCTGTCCCTGTCCCGTCCCGGTACCTTGTCGAGGAAGCAGAGTTTCTCCCTGCTCCGCGCGTCCAGGATCTCCACCTCGAAGAACAGCACCGGGCATTTCCGCGGCCGCCGCGCGGGGCCCCCCGCGGGCCACAGCGCCGCGAGCCCCGGGGCCACCGGGACCGCCGGGACCGCCGGGATCTCCCTGCTCCGCGCGTCCAGGATCTCCACCTCGAAGAACAGCACCGGGCATTTCCGCGGCCGCCGCGCGGGGCCCCCCGCGGGCCACAGCGCCGCGAGCCCCGGGGCCACCGGGA
>JAGGNK010007837.1:105743-121102 GCA_017590115.1 Montifringilla adamsi | reverse complement strand
CAGTTAAAAATCCAAAAACACACCACAACAGACTGAGACAAGAAAAAAGGAGCTGAGTCCCTCAGCCTTCCCCTTGTCCATTGTTACCAGGTTTCCAGCATTGTTTAACAGGGGTGTTCACCTTCTTTGACCTTCCTTTTCTTTCTTTTCAGGTAAACATACCTGTAAAAAGCCCTTCTCATTATTTTTTGTATCCCCTGCCAAGTTCAGGTTCAGCTTTGCCTTGATCTTCCTCATCTTGTCCCTATACAACCACATTTCACACCTACAGAGCAAAAGAGAAGGCCATGTCTCAAAATTCAAGAATTACGGAAAAAAATTGCAAAAGTGGAACTGATAAATGTTTTGAAAATTGCATTCATGTAAAAGTAACATGTTCTTCAAACGGATGTGTTATATGAGACAGATGTGATGGATTTTAAAAGTGTATTCTCAACAATCTAGGAAATTTATTTAAAATTCCTCAGTTAAATATAAAATAAAAATTTCCATTTAAAAGTATTTATATAAATACTATATATTATAATATATATAGTAATAATAAATAATAATAAATAATAATATAAATAATAATATGTAAAGAATTAGTTTTCAGTAAGCATGACAGCATGGCAAATAAAACTGATGTTCTAATTAGAAATCCTAGTGGATTTAATGCATTCAGTTGTGAGCAAGTTGGAAGTTACAACCCTAGACTGTAAATAAGTAACGTATGACTGTAAAACAGCAAATTCTTTTGACTAAGCTAAGCAGTCAGAATAATGTACATAGAAAAGCCCATGAAATGCCCATAATTAAGATAAGAGAAAGACAAGATCCAGAAAGATACAAGCCCACTAGCCTGATCTCAAAAATATTCAGCATTTTTATTCAAATCTTGAAAGAAAGTTGATTAAAGACCTTGAGGGAGGGAAGGAACCTGTTACATGAACTCTGTAGCAGAATTGTGCTATAATAACTTGATATTTTGCTTTGATGTCTTGTGGACAATAGGATTTCACTGAATATAAGATACTTAGGCTGGGTTAAGCATTTGAAATAGCAGGACAAGCAAAATTGTCAATGAAATTTGAAAAATAGGCTTTAGTAGATGGCCTGGAAAGAACTTACCTTAGCAATGATGCTGAAATAGCAGATATTTGCTCAAAGTTTCTTGGTGATGGTTCTCAGGGTTAAATCTGGAGACATCCCTTTTATTAAAATAAAAGAAACTAGGATTACCTCAAAGACTGGAGCCAAAAGGATAAACAGAATTAAAATCTATAAAAGAAAGTGCAAAATAGTGTTTCTAGCTACCAGTATCTATGCAATAAATTTTAATGCAATCAGATTTTTAAAAAAACCAACAATCTGTAATCCATTGCAGAATTAGTGTGAACAATCACTACCTTGATGTGAAGAGTGTAGATGTGATCTTAGAATGATCTGGGTGACATACTCTCTGTGAAATTTTGAAAATTATTAACATCACAGCACAAGGAGTTGGTGAGCCCCATATAAAATATCATGGAAATAATAATAATAATAATAATAATAATTACATACACATCGTTTTACCATCAAGTAATAGCATCACTGAAAATTTAGCGACAGGAATGAAGACAAGGTGGTTGCCTGTGAACAGTAGAAGAAACATTGCACCACAAAATGTCAGAAGAGTGAGTTTCAGAATACTCTGTTTGCAATGGTAGGAGACATGAATGAGCAGCCCAGAAGGAACTTTCCTGTGCTGAGTCCTGTAAAATAATTTGAGTGGCCAATGTTTTCAATGCAAATGAATTAGGCCAAAGTTCCTCAAATAGAGATTATAGGATAGCCATTACAATTTTGAACTTCCTGAAATTATTTCAACATTAACTTCACTGAAAATATTCATAAAACTGTATTTGATGTGGAGGGCTATTATTTATGGGAAAACATCAGCAACAATAGCAGCTAAAGGATCCCTTTGGAAAATAAAATCATATTTTGTATTTATCTTCCTCTTTAATTTTTTTTTTTCACTATTGAGGATGCTAGCATGACTCAGAATTTCTGTGAGGAATTAACTGAAGGAGTGTCCTTTCTTCTTTCCTATTTTGGCTAGTAAAAGTATTCTGTAAAATGTCAGGTCAGCACAGTGCCACAGAGACTAAATACAATTTCACAGAAAAGCAAAAAAAAAAAATAATTAATTGCAGCATAAAATTCTTCTCATTAAACAAAATCTAAAAAATTTTTCAAATAGAATGTTCTCAAAGAGCTTGGAAAGTGATTTTTAGTACTGACCTCATTTAAAGAAAAGAATGTGTTTCTCACTTTAACTCTGTTTAATCTTCATGATACAGAGCTGCATCTCAGAAATATTTCCCATATTTTCCTTTCCTTGCTAACTTTTTTCCCTGATTAATTTATAAAGATGAATAAAATTTATAAAACTTTATTATAAATTTATAAAAAAGATTTACAATATACATAGCATTAGAATGAGAAGAAAGAACAAGAGATAAATAAATTTAACAAGTAGGACTAAATAATAGACAAAACTTTTAGATCTTTATTTTACAGAAAGAACAGAACTTTTTCCTTTAGTATGTATTTGGTTTGTACAAATTTGCTCAATTTATATCTATCACTTTATTAAAATCCCTGTGAGCTTCAGAGACAGTATAGTCCTAAGGGCAAAACTATGACCTCAATTGCTCCCATTTAATAAGGTTTGAATTTGCCCCTGAATGTCAACATTATCTCTAAAGTTCTCATTTAACACTGTGTCAGATCTGGAATTAGTGTGGTAGTTGCATATTTTTATTTTTTTTCTTTTTCTTTTCAAGTGGTTTGAATGTATCAATTATTTATTAATCCAAGACTGTTGCTTAGTGGCATTTGTGTATTGTGCACGGAAATTAAAGCATTTTCACTGAAACAGAAGGTGTGGAAGAAAGAAGACTATTGACTTGAAGTGAATCTAAAAGTCAGAGCAAGCAGACTGTAAGTAGGATGGAATTGCACTGGGTAAGAGTGCCTGAACATTTCAGATACTAATTATAAATCAAATTATATCCATGTGGCCTCTGTCTGCAAAGCTGAAGGAGCATTTCTCCAACTCTTTCCCTTCTAGATCAAGTTACAGTAACACACAAGATCTCCAGGGGTGCTGCTGCAAGAGAAAGGGGAAATGTGGTTTTTTTCAAGGGCTCCCTTCTACTCAAACCCCTCTGGGCCAAAAAAAGAAATTCATAAGCAATCAACTTAGCCATCATTAGTCATGAGTGGGGAATACATGACAGCTAGGGAATTTTGTTACAATAACTCCAGTTTACTAGAACTGTGCCAAAAATAAATGATTTCCCGCTTTGTAATAAAATTCACTCTCTATAAAATACATAACTCGTGGTGGGAGTTTTTCAGTATGATTCAGCTTTCAAATCTCAAGATCCAAAACCAGGCTCCGGGCTGCTCTATTTAATCTGTTGGTTTCATAAATCTTAACCCTTAATTAAAATAAAACATAACATTTCCTGCAAATAAAGTCAAAGTGTGCTATTCTAAGACTACATTTAGGGATTGTGCCATTTTGACTTTAAAAGCAAAAACAAAATGCAGAGGCAGAGTGAATAGCTTCCTTGCATGTATTTACAGCACAGTTTAAATATTCAAGAGTGGGACTTTTTCTTAGATATCAATGTCAGATCAGCCAATGTGTGTGAGCAAACTCATGGTCTCTCTGGCAGGCTGTTTCTCAACAGCCAGGATGAAAACACTCCTTGAGACTGTTAGCAGGGGCAATGAAGATACCTGAATCCCAAAGATAGTCTAAAGATCTCTAAATGTTGTACAGTGACCTTTCAACCAGAGTTATCACTTCTTCTACCTACATAAACCTACCAAATATGCAAGTACTTTTCATTGTGCAGAGTACATGAAATGTCAGGCCACTCGCAAGATGAGATAAGCAACCTACACACAAGATTTGTTGCTGGTGACTCTGAGTGAGAAGGCTCTGGAATAGACTTTTTGTGCTGGAGAATACTGTGCTAAGGGAAAGATCTCTTCCACAACCCTAGGCTTACCACCTGATGTCTTTTCCTGCATTTTTGTTTGCACAATCATTTTCATTATTTGTTTTACTGAAAATAAAAAATATTGTACAGAACAGAATATGTTTCAAAGTGGATAAAACAACAGTATTTTGAGAAATGCATAAGAGCATTTGATCAAAGAAAGGAAAGCACTTCTCAAGAGACCTGTACTCTGTCTGATGTATTTTTCAGAGCAGTCCCTCTTTGAGAGTATTCCAGACTATTCTGCACTCTGTATATGATTTGATGAAAGCTACCTGCAGACTAATGAGATGCAACTCTTCATGACTGGCATAGAGCCATACACCACCTGTCTCCTTTGTCATGTCTCATATGTTGTCTTTGAGCTCCCTGTAAACTTAGAAAACTTATTTCTCTAGATTAAAAAAAAGCAAATTCCTTCAGATATCTGTAAATAATGAATGTAACATACCTGAGGCTGAGTGACCGTAAACATAGCAGGGAATTGGAACTTATTTGAACTCATATTAGACCCTAGATATTTAGATTGTATAATATATCTTACTGTGTGATATATCTTTCTGTTAAGATATGTGCTGGTCAAAAATCACCCACATTTTTCTGATAAATAGAAAGGGCATTATCTTAACTTAATTACAGCCCTGTAGGACTTCTCCAAAATGCTTATATTATTATAGAGCAAGACTTAAACAGTATTAAGGTCTTCTGATTAGTCAAGCAATCAAAATATTGCTACTGAGGTGAATATGTGACAGCACTGTACAGTATCTATTTGTTCTTGCATAATTCATAATTCCTGCTACAATCTATGAAGCACAGATTCATAGAAGTTGAGTTGAAGAGTTTAGGTCCATGCTTGGTTTAAATTGTATTTCTTCATTTGTGAGGAGAGTTGGTCTCCTTTTTACATGCACCTTTCAACTTTGAAATTACCTCCTACCTGATATCTATAGAAGATAGAGATTGGTCATTTTTTAAGCCAGCAGCACCATGTACATCTCTTGTTCCTAGATTTTCACTGCCCACAGTTTTTGAAATGCAATATTATTATAAATATTCTCTTCATTTTCTTTCAGAATCTGTGTGAGTATGGGGGGGTAGCAGGGGGTAGGTATGTGGGGATTCTATTGTTAAGTATTCAGTTATATCATTTATTAAATGCCAGCTTCTCTCATCTTCAACCATTTAAAGACTTCCATTGACGTCCATGTAAGTAATAGCAATAAGAGAAAATAGGGATAATTTCTGTGATTTGGAGGCAATGTTTTCTGAGTTAGCCTGTTCCCACAGGATTTTGTTTGCATGAAAAACAAGTGTAGTAAATAGACCCATTCTGACATTGTGAGTGACCAGAAACTGAAGTAGATAGACTTTAAGAATCTGATTTTAGCCTAGGTAGCCATTCCATTTTGAAGAGAATGAAGACATCGACAAATATTAGATTAATGAAACTATCACTATATAAGTGCAGATTCCACGCACATATTTAATTACAGATTAAGAGAGGGTGAGGTGAAAGAAAATAGTATGTCTCTATTTAGTTAATTGCACACACATAGAAAAATATACATGAAAATATATGCATGTAGGTCCAGACTTTTATAATATTTCTTTCCCTCAAATACATATGCACATGTTTCTTTTTCTTTAGGTTTTAAAAATTATTAGTTTTCCAAAACAGCCTTTGGAATCTCTCTATATGGAGACTATTTAACTTTAGAATTATATGCACTATACACAATTGCTAAATAATTACATTTTGACTGACCTTTGGAATGAGTGACATGACTAGTCATAAAGCAATAAAATCAGATTTGGGCTTCACACATATCTTGTGCTGAACAGACTGTGTCACAGAATCACTGAATGGTTAATGTTGGAAGGGATTTCTGGTGGGCTAATTGCATCCCTACTCAAGAAGGATCTTCCCAGTGCACACTGTGCATGATGGCATCCAGATGGTCCTTGAGTATCTCCACTGAAGGAGTTTCCACAGCCTCTCTGGGTGACCTGTTCCAGTTCACAGTCACACACACAGAACAGAAGCTCTTTCTTGTGCTCATGTAGAGCTCCCTGTGCATCAGTTTCTGCCTTTTGCCTCTTGTCCTATTGGTTGGCACCACCGAGCAGAGCCTGGCCCATCCTCTCAACACACTCCCTTGAGGGCTGAACTCTCTCTGCCTTTCCTCCTAAGAGAGATGCTCCAGTCTCCTCATCATCTTGGTTGCCCTCCACTGGACCCGCTCCAGGAACCCCATGTTTCTGTTTCAGGAGCCCAAAACTGGACACAGTATTCCAAATCCAGCCTCACTAGACTTCCTTTTTGTTGCTGTCAAAAAGAAATGTAAGTTAGCTGGAATTTTGAGCATTAATCTTGCTTCATGTCACTTATCTTCAGATTTTAATGAAGCTAATGATTGTAGAGGATACTCAGTACTTCACAGGAATTGTTAGGCAGCTCATGGGAATGTCTTCTTTCTTAATTATGTTTTCTTTGATCCTCTGCATTTAAAATTCAGGCCCCCCATCTTGTAGACATTTATGTATGAGAATGGATTCTCACGTGTACACAGCACAGCTAAACTCAGTGGAACTATTCAGGTATCAGAGAGTTTGAATACCTGAATCATTGACTAAAGATCTACACCAGTGGAAACCAAAGAAAATTGTATCCTAATAGTTTGACCAATATCATAGCAATTCCTTACAATGTTGTTGTAACATTAAATTAAAAATAGAAGAGTGTATTAAATGCAGAATAAAAATTCTGGCAATGTAAATGCAAATTTTATTTGCCTTACTGAATTAGACCCCTCCCTTCCCCACTTCAGATGAGCATTTTCTTTTAAGACTGACTGATAGGAATAGCTAGTCTTGAGGAAGGACAGGCTTTCAGAAGGAAGGCTCAAGGGAAGAACAGGGTGGGGAAGAATGAGGCAGCCAGAGCCCAAAGCACTTGGCTAAACTGATCTGTGTGTTTTAAGGAAGCTATTTTCTCTTTTAAAGCTCATGCAGTCATCACAACTGAAGTGCATTGATTTTGAAAACAGATTCCTATAGCCAATTTCCTCTAAGATTTAAGGGAGCTGCAATATTCTAACAAAACTATAATTAATAATTACTGTGTAAGTTGAGGAATAAGAGTGCTACTGTTAGGAGATGCTTTAAAAATTACTTTTGAGACTTAACCTGTGATCATTGGTAGGGTAAATATATGATGGAAATTTTCAAGATGTCCGGTGAGACACTTCAGTCTTTAAAGTCTACTCCAGGTCTCCGTGAGACCAAAGTCATATATGCAGAATTTAGTTACCTACTCCTCCCAGCAGCCATCCTGTGTACTTTAAGGAACTCCTGTTATTGACTACGAAAATGATTTGTACCTATGAAATATTTGAAAACACTTTAAATCAGGAGTGAGCTCACAGATTTCCAGAGACGAAAAGACCTCATGGCAAAACCCAAAACAACAGTTAGGAATATAATAGGTGTTGAAATGCATTACTCTGGGGCACTGGATTTCCTAGATTGCAGTCTAAAAACCCCTGCAAATCTTTTTTTGGCTCGGGAAAGCTAGGTGCCTTAAAGTCAGCTCCAAACCAGCATAAAAACCAGTGACCGAGAGAAATCCAGCCCTGTCAGAGAAGGCCACCTCTTGAGGGGGACAGAGTGGTGAGAATGTGGTTGTCATACACCTTGCCATGCACATCAGGCTTCTGACTCCTCACTCCAGGAGACAAGCCCAGGATTCACTGTCCACAGAGCAGGAAGATAATTCTGAAGACAGATTCAGAATTACTCTTTCTCCCAAAAAAGTGAGAAACTTCTTATTTTCTTTTGCAGTATCACTCCCTAGAGGTCTCCTTTTCCTCCGAAATCTTAGGCAGTCTACATAGAATGTGGAAGACTGATATTTTTTTCTTCAGTTAAACACATCTTGAATTGTTTAAAATTATCATATTGAAGAATTACATCTGGGATACATTTGCAATTAGAAGGGCAAAAGAGATGGTACATATGTGTCCTTGTACCTTTTCTTAAAATGTATGTGTTACAGCACAAAGAATGAAAATTAAGAGATATTAGTGAGAGACTAAAATGAAAATTTGTCATGCAGAGAGTATATAATATGATACAATCTAACTCAAAGGTTAGTTTGTCATGGATTTTTATGTAGTATTTGCCTTATTTAGCACTTCCACAGACAGTCCTTGGTCATTTCAGCTGAATTCTATATAGATAGAGTGTTATTAATATCAAGTAAATTAACAAAAGTAATTCTTACTCACATTGCTGAAAAATCTAAAAAAATCTGTTAAATATTATTTTTATCTTTATAGAGCATATACATTATTTCAATGCCATTTCACAGAATTTTAGTGCTGATAAACTTATACATGTTACAGTTAGACAATGTAATGAGAAATTATGTATCTGAAACAAAAGCATAATTTTAAAACATGCAGAAGAAACATCAAGTGAAAATAACGTTTCTAAAAAAACCTAGTGAGTATTCTCTGGAGGTGTCACAGATGCAATCAAATTATGTCATTATCTGTTTCTGATTTCAGAATGCACTATAATATTAAAATTTTGAAGTTACTTTTGCAAATATATCAGACAAATTTAAGTTCTTCCTTTAGCCATATTCTGTTCTTCTGCAAAAATTTTGGTTTTGCTTATACTGGATTCACCCGTAGTTTTCCCAATATAGCCCATACTTCATGGTCAGATTCCGAGGTGGTTCTCAGCTGTCTGTATTCCTAATACTCCAAACTGGGGACTAGCCCATAATTCAAAATATCATTCTACTAGCTCATCTGTCAAGTTTTTGGGATTTTTTTTTTTCCCTTCAAGAAAATCAAGCCTCTCAAGAGAGCTAGGCTGTACAAAACCTAGATTTTATCCAGACACAGTGATGAGATTGACCTGGAGCACAAACTTGGACCAAGTATCTGAGTAGCACTGTAAAGTTTAAACAGAGCCTGCGGGAGTCCATAAATGGCTGTGTACTCTTTATTGAGGTCAGTGAACACTGAAGGGAGGGCTAAAATGGGGTGATTGTGTCTGGGTAGCAAAAACAATTTAAATTTCCTGGGAGACACTTCACATATTCTAATTTAGCAACTACCTGCTCCTTCAGAATGAAGTGGGTACTTAGACAGAGAAAATAGACCCATGAAAGCTATTAACTGATTACCTTAATACATACAGATATAAAACTAGCTGTAATAATGCATTCTTGGTGACTAGATGTGGGTGGAAGTGACCCACAACAGACTTTTTATGTCTTTCTGTGCTATGCCTCAAGTCACATATTTTATATAACTCCAGTACTAAGTCAAGGGTTCCTGGTCAGAAATGTCAGTTGCAACAAGTGCATGTCTTTACCTCTCACCACCATGACTAAAGGAGTGTGTTTCCACTAGCCCAGCTTAGAACAGAAAGTTTACAAAATAATAGAGAAAGTCCCTAGTTCTCTGTAAAGGACTTCATACCTAGGCAGCAGATTTTAATGTAGTGTGGCATCTTTTGGGGCAAGGTAGAAACATACACAAATCATCTTTCTGACTCTCTTGGTTTCCATTAAAGATTATAGATGTAGGTGTGGTTGTCTAGCAGGTCATTAGCTGTTTGGGATTGGAGGTAAAAAATCAGAGCCTTACAGGGCAGTGTGAGAAATAAATTGTAACTTCTCAGTTCTTCTATAACAAATCCTTCATCAACTCCTGGTAATGTTTAAAGATTGAATTGATCTAGAAAATAATTGTTTGTGAATAGGTCAGTTTTTAGGTAATTTTCTTGACATTCACAGGGCAACGTGAGCTTACAATTCAAAGTTTTCTAGCCTCGGGCAATCCCAGGGGCTATCTTTATGTGACTAAAACTTTGAATAAAATAAGAAGGAAATTATTTCATATTGGATGCTGCAAGATATTTAGAATGTTCTACAAGGGTATTTCAGAAAAAGAATCTCTTTACTGTGAATGAAGTACAGAGTTCAAATGGTTGGAATTGATTAGAGGAGTCAGTCATGAGCTTTAATATGCATTTTTCCTTGCTCCAGCCAGGACAGGGCTAACTTCTGCAGCAGGCAGGAAGAGCATGTCCAGGATCCAGGGGTTTTTCTGTACCCCCACACTCCACACATGGGAGTTGCTTCTTTTCCTGTGTAGTTCCAGTGTGCAGGTGGATAGTGCTGTGTTCTGCATGCAGAGCACTTGTCTGTCTTGCACGCTTGTTACTAATATTGCTGCTGCTCTTAACTTTTCTTATTTCATTGCTGTTTCTGGTAAATTGTTATTCATTCACGGTCTTTATCTTTTGTGCACTCAATTCTGCTCTCTGTCCCGACAGAGAGGTAGTAAGGTGGACAGTGAGTGGCATGAGTGTTTTCAGTGGGAACACTCACTTAGAGAATACCATTCCTAAACTATGACAACATGTTTCTTTATCTTGCCACTGACCTCACAATGCTACCGATCTGGTCCCCTTGCTTGAGGTGTGGGAGATGTCAAAGTAACATCGCTGTAACTGAAGTCAATGACAGCATTTCTCAACCTTGCTCAAAAAAGATGCTCAGAAGAGGATATTTTGCCTATTCATCATTGCCACAGTGCTTTTTATATCTCATGTACAATTAGTCTACAGGACAAAAAGCTCTATGGCTCTTGCATATGGTCTACTTCCAGATTATTCCCACTGATTTTCTCTCTGCAGCTATGTGCAAGATTGTTGCTGCCTGTTCCCACTTGTTCACATGTATTGTAGATCCCTATAATCATATCTTTCTGATATTCTGTCTATTTTGCATTGTCCACATTAACCTGGTGACATACTTTTTTCAGAATATCACATGTTAAAGTCCCAACTATTTCGCAATGGAAATGTTGACAGTTTTGATTTAGCCATAGTTACACAGTGAGTAGAATACAGAACTTGAAGGGGAAGGGTCCTCTGTAATTAACTTTTGTGTTAATGATAACAATTGAATGGAGAAGTGAGAGTCCACTTGGCATACTGTATTCAGTTCTGGATTTCTCCGTGCAAGAAGGACATGCAGCTAATGGAGAGAGCCCAGTGAAGGTCCCACTATGGTGTTAAAGGGGTGAGAATATTTCCCGAGAGGAAAAACTGAAGGAAACAATTTTTCACTGTGGGGTGGCTGAACACTGGCACAAGTTGCTCACAGAAGTTGTGGAATCTCCATCACTGGATGTATTCAAAAGCTGTCTGGACATTGTCCTTCAAGTTCAGCAGCAGATAGTAGAACACGATGATTTCCAGCTTCAAGCATTCCGTGGTTCTGTGATTCTGAAAAAAGCAAAGAACTGCATTTTGACTGCACAAAATTCCTCAAATGACATTTAGGAAATAATTCAATTAAAAACGAAATACAAAGGAGTGTGTTTGAATTAACTATTGAAAACCTGAAAAGTGAATCAAAACTTGAATAGCATATTGACTACCAAGCAGGTTAGAAAGGCAGCAGAATGATTATATCTTGAGGCTGTCCCTCTTTATACACCCACATCTGAGCCTGTGCACTAACTCTCTGTGACTGCTTTGTGGCAGAGCGAAAGAGTAATTGACATTCTAGTTAACATAGGCTGAAAAATGACCTTGATTCATCACTTTGTCCCTGGCTTAGCAGGGTACCAGGGTTAAAGAAGGTCACTTGATTCAAAATCTGCAAATATTGTGCCCTAACAAATACCAATAAAATGACTGCAATACTTCAATTGTTATATTGTTTACTGGTTGATTAATTGGGGGAATTCATACTTCAATGTTAAAAGAGTTAGGTCTTGTTTTTTAACACATTTTTAGCATTTTTTTAAGATAATGTAACATTATATATTTTCAAATATCTATTCTGGACAGTGCTCTTGCAAAAAAAAGATGTAGTGATGGCAAGATGCCTAGTTTTTGTGTTGCTGTGGTGTGTCAGACTGGCATTCCTCTGTCAGTGTTATTTATATCTAAAAAAGGAGTAGGTTTTGAGTAAAATGTGGAAATGAAAGATAGCATCTCTAGAATAGACCTGATTTTATTTTTGCTGTGCTTGAATTCAAGTTACTACATGTTTCCCAGATTTCAGTATCAGGGAACATTTACAATGTGCAAATACTGAAAAAGGTAGAAACATACTGTTCATTGTGTAGATTTTTCGTGAGACTTCATAAAACTGGGAAATCCAGCCAGAAAAGAGAAGTTGAATGCTTTTGCTAGTCCAGCCACAATACAGCAGAAAGTCTACAATATTGACCTTTCAACTGTGGCAATTAGAAAATCTGTGCACATTTCAGTGCACAGCAAATCATATATTTTTTTAATGTACTATGTATTTTCTTCTAACACTGAAAGGGAAAAAACTTGTAGTTTTTAACAGACGTTTTTAGTTTGTCACAAAACTTTGCAACAAGAGGATTTCTTGAAAGCACCTTCTGCTGTGGAACTGTGTTGAAAATGATAATCAAGAACCATACAAGAAAAAAAACATTAGAATGGATTCTTATACACATACTACTTTTTTCTATGCCTTAAATTTTGAAGAAATGCTGTATTTTGTGAAGAGAGTTGCATATGACAATCTGACAGGCTTCAGGGAAAAAAAAAGGGAAATTGTAGTCACGCAGAGATTGTTACATGTCAACCTTGCAGAAATAAAAAAAAACAAAAGTTTTGTAGTTTACTAAGAGGGAAATGTATGCTACCTGAGAAACAAAAGAAGACTGTAGAAAATTTCTAATTCTTGAGCTTTCATACAATAGATGATATAAAAAAGTAACATGGTGAGGAAATGCTTTGGAAATAAGTTTCTGGAGTTAAAGTTGAAAAATTAGCAAGTTTATATACAGTAGTTAAAAGAAGTGACACTTCTTGACATGTTTTGACAGCGCTAAACGACCAGAGAAAATATTGGAATCAGTCTCCAAATCCTGGTCTGTGTTAAATCAGGCACACTGGGAAGACACAGAGGTAAGAAGTGGAATGGAATGGAATTGACTGGAGAAATGGAAGAGGCAGATGTTTTCTGCATTTGCTGCCTCGAGTGCATGATTAGCATAATTAATCTATATTTTTTGCAATGACCCAGTGAGGGAGTGATTCTTTGATGCACCTGGTGAATAGAGGGATTGAGTAAACTAAAAGAGGTAATTGCTAATGCAGCTACATTACAGTCTTTGTGAGTAGCAAGCATATGCTTTCAGCTCATCATATCTGCCTACATCTCGGGGAAAATACGGGAGTGCAATTGGAATGCTTATGGCCTGATCCGTGTCCTGCAGAGCTCATAGATGGAATTGCAATGACTGCAAAAGTGGAGTGGCTGCCTGATGACAAAACTGGTGGAAAACAGTGGCTGATCAGTGTCTTTCTGTGGAAGCAACTTTTATTGCTCCGGGGCATGAGGGAATCTGTCAGTTCAGCCTTTCCCTTCTTCTTTCTTACATCTTCTTTCATTTTAAAAGCAACCTCTCTAAAGAACTTCAGGTGGCATTGTACATTGAAAGCTAAGGATTTTAATTTTAAATACCAATGTCTTAGCAAACGCACGTGCAAGTGAGCAGTACTGAAAGCTCCTCAAGAGATTGCATTGAAAGTCTATTTCTTTACAGTTTTGTGTCCTTAATACAGGTAAGAACTAAAAAATTCTATCTGGTGTGTAACTTCAGGAAAACCTCTATTTTATGATTTTCAAAAGCAAGAAGCAAATTACAAAAATCATATGATTCAAAATACCATTTTTCATAAAGTAAGTTTTGGTGTGTTTAGGTTGGGGGTTTTTGTTTTATTTTGGTTTTTCTAGATACTTAGTTGTAGTGAACATGAAAGAAGAATTTTTGGATCTCCATTGTAGAATTTTCAAATTTACAAATAACAGTAAGAAATGGGGGGAAGTAAATTCTTCAGTGCAACTGGCAATTCACCTCCTCAAATTTGGAAGCTTATGAACATGGAAGGAAGGGTTGAAGATCAACATTACCAAAGAAATAGTGAATCAAAACAGAGACATTCCTTTAAAAGCTTAATTAAGATACAGTAGTTGAAATACATGTCTAATTTGTGAAGAACAAAGTTAGTTACTGAAGCAATGTATAATTGGGGGTTGTAACATTTTGACTGATTTTGATAAATTGCAAAATTAGTTTAGTGGTCTTTGTATGCTACTTCACTGTGTATATGTTTAGAGAACCAGGCTATTAAAAATAAGGGGAGTTTAAGGCAAGATGAGAAGTTAGATCAGACAATCTGGGCATGAGATACTCACTTTTATGTACATTATTTTGTTCATTTATGTATTTGTTTTCCCAATTGTGTCTTGCTCTTTTAGTGGTATGATAGAAAATTTATTTAATGTCGGTTAATATGAAAAGATATTTTGGAAAAAATATGATTTTGATCTGGCACAAGCATAGGCTAGAATGAGAAAAAAGAGTGTTAATGGATATTGTGCTGAAGAACGAAAAAGGAACAGCATTCTGATGACTTAAAGAAGGATCAGCAATTGCTCTTGGACTTGGGAGGTGACACAGATATGTACTAACAGAGCATTTATTATTTCATTCATGTAAATCACTATGTCTCCCCAGATATCTTCTTTCATTCCTTGTATCTCATATCCCATAGAAAATTTTGTACCTTCTCATGGAAAAACCATACACTATTAATATATTCATGCCATTTCTTCCTTTATTTTAAAGGATTACATTTCCTAAGCAAGTGATAAGATTTTAGGAGTTGATTTCTGGTATGAATAGCTGTCAAACACATAGTAGTTCCTGCAATTGTTTTACATTGCAAAAAAAAATTGTGTGCATGTTAATTATATAGTTAAATGTCAGGGTATAGCTTCCAACCTACAAATACTGTAGTTATTCGCCCACAGCATTGCAACATAATTGATCAAAACAATGCTTAGGGTCCTCTCATTGCACATTCATTTGGCATTCATTAGAGTATCACTGATCATAATGATTTCATTTGGTATTCAGAAGTGCCATATGTTTTGCCATAGGTATTCATGGACACTTAAAATAGATTGCTTCTTCCCTCTGTTGAACTCTCTGATGACATGCTGATGCAGAATGCATTTGCACTGACAGAGTCCCACCCTGCCTACCTGGCAACAGAAGGGCAGCTCTTCTGTAACATTTGAATTAGCAATATGACAAATTTTCCAGTGTTAAATAAATGGATGTTGTGCTATTAAAAAAAAAAAAAAAAAAAAAAAAAAAAAAAAAAAAAAAAAAAAAAATTTTACTTTTTTATTTAAAAAAAGGAAAAAAATTTTTTTTTAAAAAATGTCCT
>JAGGNK010007837.1:0-105638 GCA_017590115.1 Montifringilla adamsi | reverse complement strand
AGGGGTTTATTAAAAAAAAAAAAAAAAAAAAAAAAAAAAAAAAAAAAAAAAAAAAAAAAAAAAAAAAAAAGAAGAAGAAGAACAATAATTTTACTTTTCTATTTAAATAATGGAAAATAATTTCTATTTAAATAATGTCCTTATAATTTCGAGACAGACATAGAAAATGCTCACTTTCAAGTCCTTTTTTATTAAGAATTAATCATATGTCATATAGGTAAGACATGTTAGAAGAAGAGGATTTTGGATTAAGCAAAAACCCAAACAGAATCAGGATTTGGAGCCTCAGACGTGCTTTTGACTCAGCAAAAAATCTGGTATTTCTTTTCTTAATCTGTCTCAAATTACACAAGCTAAAGGACTTCTGACTGGCATGAAGTGAACTTCAGTACCTACACATACCTTCCTGCCTGCCTCTCTCCTGCGTTTATACAGGTCTAAGGCAGAACAAGCACAGCCTGATTATTGATCATGGGTTAATCTATTAGAAACATTGATTTCTCTGTCAGAATTGTTCATACTCCTGCTTGTACTGCCTTGCCAGTGCTGATGATAAATTTCCCAGGCTAGACAGATGAAAAAAATGTTGCCCTTCTTTTCTTGTTGATTATGGTTTGAGGAAGTAGAAATTATTTTTTGCTTCTGATATTTCCTGGGTAAGGATAAAGAATAATTGATTAGACTCAGTATTTTCACCCTCTTATGTTCAGCAAAGTTACCTGGGAGTGTGGAAGCCTTTTCTGTACTTGCAAAATGCTTGAGGATTATGTGTCCCTAATGAGTTCCATGTAATCTTGCTTCCTTGCTCTTAAAGTAGCTGGGCTTGAGGTAGATTGAGCATTGCACACGATTAAACTTCTCTGGGCTACAGATGCTCCAGTATGTAAAAGCTAAATTCATTTTCATTCTCATATTTTAACTTATTAAAAATAAAACGGTACCATGACCATCAATGACACAAACTGAAACACAAATCTTAGGAGGCAAATGCTTAAGTCAAAAGGGAATGGCTTTGTAGAACTACAATATCTTCCTTAATCTTTCAATTACCTCCTTTTTTTAAAGCGTCATGTGGCTTCAGCACAAGTTCAGGCTATATTTTCTGTTTCTTAAGCCAATACCATATCTATTATCAAATCCATATTATTGTAACAGGTGTTTTTAGTTAGACATAGCAACATTTCCTTTCCTCTACCACTACAAATAGAAAGAAAATGGTAGCATATAGGAAACGTGTCCTCTCTGCAACAAAGAAGAATTTTGCAATTTCTTGCATGTCCTGCAAAAGTCATTCTTGGATTGCAAGGTATAATTAAAATGTGCTTTCAAATCTAGTTTTTAGACACTGCTGAATTAATAGGAAAGAGGAAACTCCTTAGTGAATCTCCAGTGTCTCACTACATCTTTGCTATTTCCCCACAGTTTCCTGAATAAACTTTCTGCCTGCCTTTTCTTTTTTCCCCCAAAAGGAAATGCCACAAGTTATGCTTTATGTCCATGTTCAAATGAATAAAGCTGCTTCATTAATGAAAGTACTGAATGATGAGTACCTTCATTAATTTAAATCTATTTATCATATATCAGTCTTAATCTTTAGAAACTTCATATTCTTTCTGAAGAAGCTGTTGATCTATGAAGGGGGCAACCCTAGCACTAAATTTTGACTTCAACCTGAGTGTTAACTCTTCTAAGGCACTTCAGTTATTAAACAAAGTTCTGGTACCTCTTTCTCAAAATGGGGGTGATCTTGGACATTTTTGAGTGAAACTAAATACCAGAAAATGGTTTTAATTTTTTTTTTTAAATTTGTATCCTCCTAATGATTAGCCTGTTGCCCAAAAACAGATAAGAAAGTTAGGTGGAAAGGGACATCAGAAGATCAATTTGTATAAAATCCCACTTGGATCAAGGCCAGCTGAGATCTAGTTTTTTAGGAACTTATCTAACTGAGAATAAAATAACCAGAAAGAGCTTCATGAACACACAGGATTTCTTTAAATTGCTTTTCTCTACCGCAGCTGTCGTAAAACAAAGCTGTGATATTTTTGAATTATAAAATATATGCAAAAATGAGTGTCACGCTAATGCTTTTATAGATTAATATTGTACTTGAAAAAAAAAAACCAGCACAAATTCAAAGATACCAAATAACGTTGACAAGCACTCAGAGGCATACCATTTCTGACAAATAATTAAAACATGAGATGTTTGTCTTTGTTGTTAAGATCACCTTCTTCCCTTCCTCCTTTCACACAGATTTAGCCCATGCAACAGCACAGGCTGGGAGCTGACCTGCTGGACAGCAGCTTGCAATGAAGGACCTGAGGGTCGGGCTGAACAACAAGATGTTCACAATCCAACCTGGCCCAGTGGTCAAGAAGGCCAGTGGTATCCTTGGGGTGCATTTGGAAGAGCACTGACAACAGGTCAAGGAATCCTTCCCCTAGTGAGGTACTTCTGGAGCGTTGTGTCCAGTTCTGGGCTCCTTGGTACAAGAGAGACATGGAGGTCAGCATTGCTTTAATATACCAGAAAGGTGCAACAATATTTTAACTGCGAAGGCTTTAAATTAGTTTTTCTCAGAGTTTTTTGGAGTCCTTTTAATTTCTTTTTTTTTTTAATTTATTTTGCCTGGTCCAAACCCATACATTTTGAGTGATAGTTTGCCTGAAGGTATCTACTGTTGTTAAAGCTGAAGGTTCTTAAAAGTAAGTCTGATGCAGAGACACCATGTTGTTTACTGAGGTCTGCTGTGGTCTGGCACCTGTGAAACAAAATGCAACATCATCTCACATATTATTTTAAATTTAGAAGAGAGATCTTTGCATGATGCTTTTTGCGCAGATCTGAAATTGACAATATCAAATTAGTGACTTGAGTAAAAAATCAGGAGTAATAGATGAAAATTAACGGTAGAATGAGAAGCTGCCTAATGAACTCTAAAAGAAGCAAGCTGCAGCAATTTTGCTTCCTGTATCCTGGTGAATATTGCTTAAAAGCGTACTTATGGGAGAGAAAAATTCCCTGTGGGATCACTGTTCCCTCCTCAGAGGCAGAGCTCCCCTGAGCTCAGAAATCCCACAAACATAATATCTTTGAATAAGAGGAGAGGAAGAAATAGTGAGAGTCCTAAGGGAGTATCACATTGCCTCTTCACACTGAGGACAGAAAGAGGACATCAAGCCTGATTTGAAGAATGTAGGAAGTCTGAGGCTGAACTAGGATCTGAATTATTATCTGTGATATTTTGTCATCTCCGATATTTCAGTCACATCATCTTCATTATACAGAGTCATTTGTTCTACTACCCTGCTGCCATCCTCACCATACTTCATTAGGATAATGTCCTGCTTGCTGTAGCCAGGAGAGACCACGGATAGGACATAGAGGTTATTCTATACCACCTCACATCATTGTTAGAGGTGGAAGGAAAGGAATCTCTTACAGTCAGGGTAGCATAGCGGTGGTCCTGTTGGGGTAGGGGCTCTGCAGTGAGCATTTTGCATGTGAATCACTCTATCTCTTTTGTAGACTTCTGTTGTTAGTATTATTGTTGTTACTGTTAATCTTCTTATCCCATTGCTGTTCCCAGCAAATAGTTCTTATGGCAATCCATGACCTTTATCTTTTGTGCCTCCAATTCTCTCCATGCCACTGCAGGCATGGAGTAGTAGGGACCAAGCAAGAGTCAGCATGGTTTGGAAAGTTTTAATGGGAGCCAGCATTGCCACAAAATAAGGCCAAAGGACATGTCAAGGTAATTTGGTTTTTAGGAGTCAAATGGCAAGATGGACATAGTCAAATTCCAATGAATGTGGTCAACAAAATAGTTGTTCCCACCAACTAGCAAGGACATTCTTTCCCAGTGTTGCTTTCCTAGGTGCTGTACCTTTTTGGAGGATGCACACTCCAGATTGCAGTCAGACTGCAGCCCTCTCTATCAAGTGACATGGAAGAAGAATGGGCTACAAAAGAGCATAGTAACAACAGACAGGTGGATCAGGCTGCCAAGATTGAAGTGTCTCAGGAGGATCTGGACTGACAACATAAGGGTAAATTATTTCTGACTTGGTCAGCCTGTGGTACCTCAGGTCATCAGGAAGGAGATGCAGCATTACAGATAGGCTCATGATTCAGGTGTGCTTGCCTCAACCCACAATCTTTACCTTTTCTGCCTCCAGTTGTCCTCTCCATCCCACCACAGGGGGCGAGGGGGAAACAAGCAAGCAACATGTGGTTTGAAGAGTCTCCGTGGGAGCACTAACTGAGGAGTACCATTCCTAAACTACAACATAAACAGAACACTAAAATCAAACAGTGGCATGTACACAAAAGGTTTCCTTAGTAGTCCTACTTGTAGCTCATGTAATCCACATCAGCAATAACTACTGGTTGACCATAGTGTCAAGGCCTACTGGAGAAAAAAGTCAGGTTTCATTAACTCTGATCATTATTTCTCCCTGTTATGATTCCAAGAACAACTGCAGCTATATATGACTCCCTTTTTCTCTGTAATACCGTGAACTTACCTGTAAGTAATGCTGAACTTACCTGTAAGTTTATGCTGTAAAACCTCATGGAAGTCCTTGAATTGATGTCCTGGATTGTTCTCCACCTCCTAAAATTTTTTGCACTCTTCTAGAATCCTCACTTAAGGAGACGTGAGCACATAGGCAAAAAAAAAAAAAAAAAAAAAAAAAAAAAAAAAAAAAAAAAAGGGGGTGTTTTTTTTTTTTTTTTTTTTTCTTTTTTTTCATCTCATCATCTCCCTCTCATTATCCATTCCTTCTACAGTAACAACAAATAAAAAACCCCACTTGGAAGGGGGGGGAAAAAAAAAAAAAAAAAAAAAAAAAAAAAAAAAAAAAAAAAAAAAAAAAAAAAGTGAGTAGTTTTTTTCTTAATTAAAGTCCTGAGGTCAATGATGCTCAATCTATAATTACCCAGTAGGAAGAAACTAAGAATCTAATTGAGACTGGTTATTGCTAAATATTGACAACAGAGTTGGCACTTCAGTCTGAGTCAGGAGAGTAAGTTTAAATTTGTATATCACTTATAATACAATCATTTTTAGCTCTCATCTTTCTGAATGGCAGTGTGCATATTTATCCTCTGAGATTTACTACAGAGGCTGTATGTTGTGGTTACACTTCACCTTCTTCACTGTTCCTGGAGAACCCACTTGGTATTATATACAAAAAAGCTGCATATGTAAATACAAACATTCACAACACTGCTTCCTGTCCACACTATGTCTGAAACAACCACTGAAAAAATGGGAATGGTTACTTATCAGTGTGGTCAAAACATGCTAGCCCCCAGAGCTAATGTGATGCTTGGCTATCAGACCATATATTAATAAAAATCAGTAGCTTGCACATTTCATAAGAAATATTGGTGCATATGACCAATGTCTGACATTACTGATGCTGGAGTTCAATGGTTTTAATAATTGTTATCATATAAGCACAACAATGCATTCACTGTGGTCTAAGCAAGAGCCACATATCAGTTGAAGATTTTCTACTCTAAGGACACTATCAGGTACTCATTTGTTCTGTTTCTAGCTTGTGTGGCTATATCATTATCAGAAATGTCTTTATAAAACATTTTTGTTGATTTTTCTTTGGTTTTATTTGGGCTTTTTGTTTTAATCTTCACATCAATGCAAATAATTTGCTTTAGCAAAATACTGGTTAAGGGTTTGGAGTCTGATCAATCATCTAGAGATGAAGAGTTCTTTCTGAAGACATCCAACACGATGTATCTTAGGAGTGCTGGAAGTACAAATGCTTCCCTAATAATGAAATCTAGCTTTGTGGGACAGAGATACTACCTTCACTTTGTACTAATTTGCTGGAATTCTCTGTAACAGGTGATCAAATCTATATCCTTTCTCACCTGTCTTTCTAACCTTGTGACTAAGTGAACCATTACAGACAGAACAGGAAAGACAAGAACCTAAAGCTGCTACAAGGTCAAGGTTCAAGTAAGGAGTAGCTTGTTCACAGCATTCTCAAAGGGAAGAAAGTCACTAAGAAATTAATTGTGCACCCATAAATTAGAGACACATGGTTTTTTCAACGCTGTTTGTCAAAGACACTAAAAACTGCACCAATAATATTGATGTTGCAGGTGAATGTAAAAGAACACAGTGTAACAAAGGTTAAGAACAGCTTTGGCGTATTCAGTCCTTTGATGCAATTTATCTCTCTGAAAATGACTTGTCTCTGTGGCCCCCACGTGCCAGAAAGTGGTTGAGGGAATAAATATCAGTGTCATACTTTCAATCATGAATCAGAACCAGATTTTGTTTCCTTCAGCTTTGTTACCTGGCTGGATCCAGATGTACCGCAGGAGCACTCACACTCCAGTCTGTTCTGGAAATAGATCTAGGGGCAAACCAAGCTACAATACAAAAAGCATGTCTAGTGCTTCCTAAGTTGTAGACAATATTATCAGACAGACAGAAAATACTTTTTTTATAGTTCCACACACCTTGTGAGAACATGCATGCCACACACCTTTATAAATGCTGAATTTGGTGCAGAAATAGAAGGCATGTATAAAATCTCTTCTTGAAACTAGCAATTTTTAACACTGACTAGGACTAAGAGTACGCAGAATATAATATTTTTTCTCCATCTTCTGTGGTCTTATAATATGTTTTGTCTTGTGCATATGACATGTACTTACAGTCTGAAGTGAGTGGCTGAGGGATTAGCTGCAATGTTAGCATTCTACTGCAGCCTTGATATTTTAAATCACTGCAGGGCTGGTCAAACAGATGAAGATATGTGCCTGTGCAAACACATATGCATATGCAATGGGAAATGCTCTTTTTGGTGGGTGAGACAACAGAGAGAAAGACATACGCTCCCTGACCATGCCATCTCATGCTAATTGGCTCATTACTGCACAAACACAAAATGATTACCATAATAATTTCTAAAAAACATGTTCCCAGTTTATGTTCTTTTTGAATTTCTGGTTTTTCTCCTTTTCTTGTGTCATAGGTAACTATTCCCCCACTAATTCATGTGGGATCTGTGAAAGACCAATCTGCTTTTGCTTAGCATATGACTAATTAAAACATTTATGTTTACTTTCCTTATTAAAAAAAGCACAATATTTATATTAATTAACTTTTATGTAGTTAATACCAAGTGTTTTTCCAGCAAATCAGTAATAAATTTTAATAAGGGTTTACAAAAATCTATGACTTCAAAAGATGGAAATTATTTGTGCAAAAACCATAAAAAATCCCTTTTGCTTTCATGGTAAAATCCAGAGCTGACTATGCACAACTTTTTGCAAAGTAATTATTCACTCAGAGGCTTTTGTCCTGCAAAATAGGGATTGTATTGGCAAACCCAACCTTCTCTAGCATCAGTGAGCACTTTACAATTTTCTTTTAAAGCTGCATGCTATCTTCTCCTAAGAATTTCTTCAAAGAGTCCACGTTAACAAGTATTCAGCTCTGTTTAGTGGATAGAAGGCAAATTCCTTTTTGGCTTGTATGTATGTGTGCGAACGTAAATGCAATCTTTAACTGTCACATTCCATGTTTTGGAACAGATAAAAGGTTCTAGATCTCTTTCTGTGCTAGACACACTGGCCCATGGGAACAGGAAGATTTTCCCATGGGATATATGCATGTACAGCTTTGTTCAGCAGGTTTGTTTTACCAAAAGCACAAATCTGTGTCTTCTTCAGCTGGATTGGGACAACACTTAACTGGAGTGAGGTGGTGAGGAGAGAGAAACCAAAGTTGAGAGTATTTTCCAAACTCAGATGCTTGCCTTCAGAACAGCTGATGAATTGAGTCTGAGGAATACGCAAAGGTTTTGTTTAGGAGACAATATTTCCAAACTATTGTTCGCAAGTAAAATTCCTTATATCAGCAATATTAGTGGAGGATTGTATGATGTTGTCTGCTTCACAGGCAGGAATAAAATAAGACTGTCAGACATTTACACAAAGGGCACTTCTTAGGCACAATGGGTCCAAAAAGTCCATCTGTTCCTACACTTCAAATAACTGTCTGAGGTGTTTGGAAGTACACCACAGAAAAATCTTGTGTCTCAAAGACAGCAATAGTGGTACTGATTGTCCCTATGAAACAAGGTAAAAAATTGATATGTAGGATTTCTGGCTTCAGAAGAAAGCTATATTTTTTTGTGCACAGACTCAGGGTGCAATTCATTTCCTCAGAGAGAGACCCAAGTAGCAAAGCAAAAATAAGTGCAGTAAGCTGATAAGAAAATTTCAAACCATAATAGAGCAAGAAATGGCTCTCCCATTCTGTAAAATATGCAGACTTTGGTGAGGAAAAAAAAAAGACAGACCAATAAATACATGTTTTCATTTAACCTTAGAGGTTAGAAAACACTATAATATGAACTTTTCAGTGTTATGTTTTTTGGTTTGGAATTAGGTTGTTTTCTTTTTTTTTTTTTTTTTTTTTTTTGCTAGTTTGATTGGGTTCTTTCATAGAAAAAAAGATATAGCAATACCGAATATATAGGATTTACTAGCATTGCATACTAATGCTCAGGGAGTTTCCTATTTCAGACTGGTATGCTTTCATGGAACACCACTGCTCCATCTATACATACTCGACTTTATCTTTAATGTATGCTGTTACATAAAAGAGGAAGGATCTCCTAACAGAAGATGATTTGGGCATGGTGTGGGAGAGAGTCTTACTCTAATTGGGTGGAATAGATAACTGACCTGATGTACCCACAGTTCCCAAAGAAACCCTTGGACTGTTCTATGGACAAGAAGAGAGGGCTGCTGTGTTTGACTAGAATTTCTACTGCTTACTTAATAATCTTATCATTACAAATACCATATCACTACAAATTATGACGCTAGTGCAACATATTTTTCTGATGAAGTTCCATTGCAAACAGAATTCTAACTTCATGCAAGATAAATTGTATTGCTGAAAGCTCAAAACAATTCTTCAGTGACACTGAATGCTTGCTCAAAATAATCCATCTTGTGTAAATGCAATATTGGTAAATGAAAGCAAACAGAAGATGTATTTTGAAGAATTGAAAAGGAGTTTCTTCACATGTTCCTATTCCTCATGCATTATTTCTTCTTTTGACTGTTTTTTTTTTTGTTTAGAACATTCCATATTTTTTATTCCATTTGTCATTAATATATTTTGAACTATACGTAACAGTTTTTAATAAATACAATCTTATATTTGCAGACTTGCAAACCTCTTCTGCATTATACACAGGTACAAGTTGACAAGAGTCAGAAGAGATTGAATGACAGCTGAAAAATATCATCAAGTCTTATTGCAGTCAAGTTTGTGTGATTTAGAAAAATCTAATTAAAGGTCAGAAATCAAACTTTGCCCTTAATCTCTTTAGTTCCACAGTGTTGGTTCTTGCAAGGCAGTTAGCAGGACTGAAGTATCCCAGCCCACTGGCGCATTTAAAACCAGGCAGCACTAGAAAATAAGTTTGTAAGAAGTACAATTCATGGACAGGAGGTGACTTGTTTAAGCTAATGGAGCTTTTGTCTCTCTCACTTTCATCTTTAATTCTGTGAATTCAAGGTAAAAGTCAGCAGCATTGTGTAGGGTTTCATCTTCAAAAATGGCATTTTCTCTAACTATTAATCTATATTGTGTTATAATAGAGTCTAAACACTAAGTGAATCCACTTTTGTCTTACAGTCCTTCTAGGACATAAACAGAACCCACTAATTTAAAAGTAGTGAGAGGCTTTTGACATATTTCTGGATAATTTACATGTGAGACTAAGACAGTACTGACATTTATTTATCACTAAAGGCAAAAGGAGGCAAAAGTGTCTGGAGATAGGAATATTTCCTCTCCTCACTTTCACAGACATTTCAGAGAACCAAATGTTTGAAAAACTTTCCACTCTGCAAATTGTGAAAAATAAGGCATCCAGTCCTCCTGTTGATATATATGCATATATATATAATACATACGTATATATATTAAGGGAGTCTTCAGGAAAAAAATATTTTTAAAAAGTTGGAATATTTTAGGGGCTGACTTGACAGTGCTGAGCAAATAATTATACCTTTTCAGGTATAATTGTTTATACAATTATGCAGTCTGAGCTCAAAGTTTCAAAGAGGGCACTATATGTACAGTAAATTTCAGAACAACTAAAAAATTATTTATCTAAATCTCAGCTCGTTAAATTGTCTTTATGAATGCCCTCAGATGAATATGCAAGTAATGCAAATGCCCGTCTTAATGAAGATAAACTGTCAAGTGGAAGTGCAACATACTGTAAAGGAAGACAATTCAAAAAAGGCAACACATATGTAAATAAGGATCAGAGGAATCTTAATTATCAAAAAAAACCCATTTTTATTATTTATTTTCAGTTTAAGAAATAGCACTGATTAAGTAAAACTTGAAAGCAAGTACAATATTTAACCAGCATTTAGAATTAAATGAAGACCCCAGAGCAAATTTCTGTGATCAGTGAATTCCAGAACGAAAGTAGGTGAAGAACAGACAGATGAAGACAAACCCCCTTCTAGTAAGATCAGGAATATTTTTATTTGTGTTTTCTCCATTGTGGTAGAATGAACTTTAGCAGCTGGTTGTCCTTACCTGTACAACTACAGAAGAAACATAAATAGCAACTTCAACAAGGTTTATTATATGACATATAGAAGACAATAAAATTGCAAAAGAAGAATGCAAAGTCTGCTCTGGCGCAGTCATGCTGAAGGTGATAACCTTTCCCCAGAGAACAAGCCTCTCCCTGCAGTTACCTACAACATTATCCTGTTTATCACAGAATAATTAGATTGGAATATACATCCTGATATGATCCAATCCAACGTCTTTTCCTTTTCCAAGGTACCAAGGAAATTATTGCCAGAGAAAATGTTACAATAAAATAATGGCATATTAAATAATAAAAAATAACAAACAATAACAATAACAATAACAACTTCTAAAAAATTATCCCTTTTGTATTATATGCACTGAAAATACTACTCAAAGTTGTAAGATTTATTTGATTTCTCTTGATTTTTTTTTAATAAAGTGCCCTCAGCAGAAATTGCATTTTGAATATGATTTTACCTAGATAATGTCAAGATGGTTTTGTTTAAATAATAATTTATTTTTTTTTTATATTATGGATGTGTAATATAATGTATCATATTTGATTGGAGATTATATGCTTAGTTTTTACTTTATCAGTAGAAATATGGATGAAATTTAATCTGAAATGCCAACAAAATTCATTAGCTTTGACTCTTTATACTATCCCTCTACCCTTGAAATATATTGGAAAGATTTTAGCTTCCTCTAAAACTACACTTTGGAAGTTAATTGCAGGTCGTCAACCAAGGGCCTTACATCTAAGGCATCCAGACACAATAAATGTTTAAGTAAATTTTTTTTTATTTGGGATTTTCCATCTGTATTACCCCCATTGAGACTAAACTGCTCTATTTCTATCTATGGACTAGTTTTAATCCTATTTATCAAATTGTTTTTATTATTATTTTATCATTTGAAGCAGATGAGGCATATTCACCAACAAAAAATACTTAAGATAACCACCTTGAAGATGTTTTTGAAATTAGAATAATGACATGCTTCTTAAAAAAAGTGAGTTTGCATCTCATTGAACTAAATGTTTGAAAGGGTAGGTACAAATCCGCTGAGGCCTGTAAAGCACTGGTAGGATACTCGTATGTTGCAGCACAAACTATCACCAAGAGAAGATTAGCGGTCACATTCTGGTAAGCTGCAGTATTATGACAGAAAAGTTTTACTAAAGAGACATCAGAAAACAGAGAAGAACAGTTGCATGATGTTTAATTTTTAAAAGAGTTACACGTAGGTGAAAAAATCATCCACAAAGATTCACTTCTAGGAAGGGCAGAGGTACTGGGAATTGGCACTATACTCCTTGTACCTCCCATGAGCTGTTGAGCACTTTGGAAGGTGATTTCAGTCATACTGAAGCTGTCATATGTCTTAACATATACTAATATTTGTTAACAAAGTCTTGAATTTTGCCCTAGAATTAGTGAGTGAAAAAAGTTCATGAATGGCATTTTATTCTTTTAGGTGGGAGGGAAAGAAAATATACAGAAAATGTAAGGAAGAAAGATAGAATAGAGTGCCATTCTGGGAGTTAGAACACATGAGGATGCTAAAACAAATTTTATATAATAATAGATATGAAAGTTATATATAACATGAAAACTATGCTTGATTCCTGTTTTTTTCCCCTCTTAATTTCTTTGATTGAAAGAAATCTTTGTAAAAAGGTGTCATTCCTTTTTGATAAATGTAAACACTATCTAGTTTTTAAATTTAAACTGAATTTTAATAAAAGCTAGTGTTTTTTAAAGACTCCCAAGCATTATAGCCCGACAGGAACAAGGATGCTACAGCTCCAGGACATGTCATACAACAGCAGTGAGGCTGAAACACCACAGGAACGTATCTACATGGCCAGGCACACATATCACAGACGTGCAGTGCACTCAAACAAGCACAAACAACAACAGCATCATCCTGCTCCTCTCTCTGGGATGCCAGGATAGTGGTCCACTCATGAAAAAGTGTATGCACAGATGTGCAGTGCAGAGCCCTTCAGCAGTGAGGTTTAAGCACTTGGATGCATCCAATGGCAGTCACCAGCTCCCAGTATCCCCCAGGGAACCTCTAGAAAGTCTTGCATAGTCCCGAGAGGCTCTTCCCGTGCATGCAACAACATGTCCCCTACTCTTCTCTGTCCCAAAGGTGACTTAAAGAGCAGTCTTTGATGGCTTACTATGATCTCCAGAAGCTGACATATCCTGTTATTGGTCTGGGGAGAGCTGGGGCAGCTTATTTTTTCAGAGCAGGCTATTTTACTTTGCAGATAATTAAAGACCAGGGTTTTCTCATGCAATGGAATGATTCTCCTATTTTGTTGTGTAATACTGTCATCAGAAATAAAGAAAAAAATATCCCACTGTGTGAATCATTTGACCTTCTAGTGCAGTGACTTCTTAAAATATCAGGACCACCTCCCAGAAAAATAATAGAATTATTCTCATGCAAATAAAATCTTACAAAACATTTTCTTTAACTTATGACCTTTAGTTGAGACTACATTAGCAACCATGAAGTAAAAAAAATACTTAAATATTTACTCTGAAGATGTTGCTGAACATCATTAAATGTTGGCAATTGAGCTAAAAATACTTGGACTCTGAGAACCACTTGCAAGTTTCAGAGAAGGAAATTGTAAAAAAAATATTACCTTTTACAGAAAAAGCTATTTGGAGTTCACTCCTCAGAATATACACAATGCAGCCTTTTGATATTTTGATTTATTCGTTTACAATGTTGGACAGCAAGATGTGCATAAACTGATGGAAAACACTTTGAGCAGAAACTTCTGAGGCATGACTTATTCAATAAATATTTTGAAGTAAGTCTTTGTGAATTGGACCACTTTTAGCTCTGAAATAATGGAAGAATAAGGATGTTGCCAACATGAAGATGGTGTGGAAGACCTACTCTTAATACAATAAAATCCAAGTAAACTCACTTAACCCCATGCAGTTAGATAATTTGGGTACTAAATAAGCATGTTTGAGCAACAGGTTTTTCCCTGAAGTAGTAATTTAGGAAAGTTTTTGTCAAATACTCTTCCTCAGCAAACTTCAGTTCATGACTGCAACTTGAAGCACACCTATGAAAACCTTTCTGTGATTGGTGGGCAATTACTTTAAGAATACTATGCAGGAGAGACAAGTTGATTATTGATTCAGCTGATTTGGTTGATTTGATTTGCAGCAGTTGAATTTAAAATATCGTTTGAAATATTTCTAAGTCTTGGTTTACTCTATGAACTTTACCAAGCTGTCTATGAATGGGACTTAGATTCAGTATAGTTAAACTAATAAAAGTGCAGGAAGGTTCATATCTCCTGTTTACAAAAATTCTTCAAAATCCTGAATTGGAAATTAAGGAGGATGAAAAAATATGTTAGTGTGTGGTGGTTTAAAAAAACAGCTGAGAATTAAACTCCAAACAAGCATCTCTGCTTTCCTCTGCCCTGCTCCAGTGAGAGAGGGACAGAAACCGAGACATATGGGTTGAGATAACAATCTACTGAAAATAAACAGCAATGGAAAGAGAAATCCCCAGTAACAGCAGTGATATTAGTAACAAAAATATACAAAAGACAATGTGCTTTGCACACAAAATGTGTTCACACCTCAACTCAGTTCCACATGGCCCACCGAGAGAAGGACAAGGAGGTGGATGCTCTCCCATGCCGGTGTTTCCTTGCCCTGAGCCTGAGCCAACAGAAACAAGATGGAATTATCCACATCGTGTCACCCACTTTTCAGTGGGTTGGGCTCACCTGTGGTCAGCTCAGCTCAGCTCCTCTCCACTCAGCTTGGGTTTGGCTCCTCTCCACTAGACTGGGGCTCAGCTGGGCTTGGCCTTTCTCCACCACTCAGTGCCCATGGCTGCTCACTGCACCAGTGCTGTGGCGCACATGGACTCAGCTGCGTTTGGCACCTGGAGTTGTGTTCTTCCCAAGGGACAGGAAGGGATGGGCAGCGGTGGGAGAGAGACAAAATCTATGGTGTTGGTCCTGCCAACTTCCCCAAGAGAGAAATGGAACAAAATGGTGCTGTTTCCAGGGTGTGTTCACTTTTTAACTCCCCTGGAAGCCATGCCCCCCAGCATTTCCCCATGAAATGCTTGGTATGGAATAGCAACCTAGCCAACCCCACACAGCTCTAGGCTCCTCCCTCCACAGCACCTGCAAGCTGCAAAACTGGGACATAGTGTGATTTGGCTTTAATAGGTGTTGCAGAATTAAATAATTAGGTTTAATAAAGTCACATTTTGCAGGTGTCAGATCTTCTGAACATTTGAAAAGGATTAATTTCCAAACAATCCTGTAGACGTGTTTGTTTCAATTCCTTTTAATAGTAAACTTGTATTGCTTATGTGGAATAATATTCAGAATGTACTCCTCAGACTTTATTTTCAATTCAGCTGTAATTGCAGTAAGCTGAAGAATGTAAGAAAATTATTTTAACTTAGCTGTGATCATGTCTAGAACTGGTTTACAAGCACTAAAAATTCTAAATAACATAAATGATAAAATTAAATATGAATATGGAACTTTTATACTATGAAGCCCTTAATATCACGGGTTTATCAGTGTAACAGTTATATTTTATCTACATAGGTTTCTTAGTGAGAAGTCAACTCCAAACAAAATGCTAACAGAAGGATGAAACACTGTCTAATGCTCACAGATAAAATTCCTATGTAATTAGAATGCAAGAAAAACCCATATGCTTTGTTTTTATTTTATTTTTTTGCCAACATGTCAGAGGTTACAAAAAGGTCATTAACCCTTTTTCGTAGAGTTTAGGCCACTTTATTGGTCTTCTGATCTGAGAATCTTGAAACAAATGATCTTTTGTTCTTGCATCATGGCATTTGCCATGCTCGTTTATTAAGGACTATTCATTATAAAGGAAAAAGGAAAAAACCAAGCCAGACGTTTCAGCCCAGGGTCAACAAAAGTTAATCAACTGGGCAGTTTACAAAAAACTGTATCAATTTCTACCATGTTGTCTAGCATCAGGCCTCCAAATTGGAGAAGTTAAAGCAATCTAAGGACAAATAGGATAGTTTTGCTGTGCAGGAGTCCAAAATTAACCATGAAGATTTGGCTTATTTCATGCTGTATGGAAAATGTTTTTGATATATTTATGTCTTGCAGCTAAGCTTCTGCATTTTAAATATTCATGTTAAAAATTTGATTTCAGCAAAACCATTTTTGTGTAATATTTTAGGGTAATTTTAATTTTAAATTTATTTTATTTTCAACACATTTAATGAAAGTGTAATAGGCTGATCCATGACATGCAATACAACTCTGTTCTCTTAGTTGAACTGTGCAAGAATGAGGACTGGCATATCCATACCTACTGAAAAGACACTTACAGGTGGGACCAGTGTCGTGAGTGTGAAGGGGCTCTCTGATTAAATGTGAAGGAATTTTAGCTTTCTAATAGCTACAGTTTTATTTTATTTATCACAGACATCATAAGATATGCAATGGGAAACAGCTTTTTAACAATAGCACATACCTGATTTACCAAAACAGTATGATACTGTTGCCTTAGTGAGATGGAAACTTTTATCTTCCTCAGAGACTTGCTTACTGTAGTCATTTCAATGTGGATGAAACGTCAAACTTCTCAGGAGTATCAGTTGTGATATATAGACAAGTAATTGCCATGTGAAGCTTTAAGGCAGTAAGTCAATACAGGAGACTGCAGAGCTGAGTAATGAAGATGTTTATTCACAGGAAAAGAGAGAACACAGTCATAGCAGTGTTGAGAATACACTCAGTCCCATGGTTCATATTTCTGAAAAAGATGTTAAGCAGCATCAGACCCAAAACTGACCCCTGAGGTGTCACACTCATGCTTTTTCACTGGTCTCCACCCAGACATCCAGCCACTGACCACATTCCCTTTGAGTACAATCATGAAGCCCATTGCTTACCCACTGAGTTGTCCATCTGCAAAATCAATGTTTCTCCAGTTTACAGACAAGGATTTTGTGTATCAAGCACTTTGACTTAGAACTCTTTGAATCTGTCAAAGCCAGCCTTGTGTTATTCTGGTGTTGCACAAACAGATTTTTCTAATTTCAATGTCATTACTGTAAGTGGTTAGCATGAAACCTCTGGCCATAAATTGAAATAATTTGGACTTGAGCCAGGTGGAGCTCTGGTTGATTTGCTTTTGTTTGTGGTGGAGTGTTGGTGGTGTTTTTGAGTTTTTTGGGTTTTTTTTTTAATGTCAGAAGAACATTTGTTCACACAATTTTGGCTGCACAGCATCCCATCAATTCCTCAGCAGCGACATGAATTTCTGATGGGGAAATAAATTTTTCTTGGAGATATGAAATGTTCTTTTGGAAGAACATAGGCAGCTATAAATGGTCAAGATTCAAGCATACATTGAGTCCACTGGATCGTCCAGTTGACTTTTGTGAACTGTGAACAAAACCAGTACTTGCCACACTGCGTTCACTAATATATTCTGTTTTATGAAAACCATCACTATTTTATGGAATAGATTTTCAAAATGAAAGTACAAGAGGAAGAACTTATGATATCATCAACCAGGGGTTTATTTAGACTGGTAGGAAGTGGCAATGGAAGGGAAGAAGCTGGCATGAAAAAAAATGTTGAGAATGTAGGAGGAAATTAAGACAGAAGCAATGATTTTAGAATGAGCAGACGCTCATTCTATGGAGGAAACAGGTCAGAATAATTAGAAACAGAAAAACCATAATGTAGAAGAGAGGAAGATTTTGACAACACAGTCTAGGACTGGTTACACACTAAAGGAAAAATGAGCTAAGGAACCAGAATAGGGAACACTACACACTGGTAATCAGGGGAGAAAAAAATGAAACCTATTAGAAGGCAGATAAAGAAAGTTAAAAAGTAGTAATTTTTACTCATTTTTGTCTTCAGAGTGAAGGAAAGAAGCTGTAGATGTAACTCTGTTGCATTTTTTGAAGTTCATAGTATGAACACAGTACTTTCAGATAACAAGAAGCTACCTGGTACCAACCAACATGTGCTTTTTATGCATTCATCATTAGGTAAATAAAACCTGGGAAAAGAAACAGACTTGCAGAAAGAAAATGTATCCTGGAGAAGAATATTGAACTAAGTTTAAACAAATGTACTTCTGTTTTTTTAGTGGCTTCCAAGTAGGAAATTGAGGTGAATAATTAAAATTAAATTTACCTTGCCTGAGCAAAATAAACTTGAATCAGCAGTGCAGGTAATACATAGAGCACAATTATATCATTTGAGTTAAGGACTCTCACCTAAGAAATATCCATTTGGGACCAATGGCTAAATAGTAGACAGAAGTGTAATGAAATAAAAGGTCTGACAGATAACTCTGGTAGTCATCTGTGTAAGCAGATGCCTCCACTATATACAGCACACTTAAAGAATAGTCCTTAACTTTGTACAGTGGCTGTGCTATGGAGTGTACCAAGGCTGCTGAGAGACCCGCTGTGATAACAGCAACTTCAAATCTGGACACCTGTGCTGGAGCAGGCACTGCACTGTACTGCTTGTGGCCCTCCAGGCTCATGAAGATGGGGAAGGAAAGGATAGATTTTTTTAGGTAGTCAGATACCCAAATTCTGTTTAAATCAGTTATTAACATATTCTAAAGGTGATCTTGTCTGCAAACTACCCTGTTGTTGGTGGGAATGTAGATGAAATTATGTTAATATGTCAAAATGAGAATGGAGCTGTGGCTATGTTCCCTTTTTATTGACTATACTGAGCATCCACTACAGTGGGACAAGGTCAGAGAGCAGGAAATTGGAAGAGAGGGAATACAAGTAGGACTACTGCTGGACTACATGAAACTACACGTTTCATGTTCAGATAATCTCCATGAGCTGGGTGATAATTTGCAGCTGAATGTTTGTGTTACAGATCTTTGTGTTACAGTCTAAGTTAAGATTATGTTCCCTTAGTTTCTGTGGCCTTTTAAAATATGACTGCACTATGGGATTTTCTGTGAGTTTTGGCACCAGCTACCTTTTCCCCTTTATTTTTGTTGTTAATTACAAAAAGTCAGGCAATGAAATCAGAAAATTATCCTTTCTGGCACTTGACTGTGACACTTTTGGGTTTTTTGGTGTGGTTTTTTTTTTTTTTTTTTTTTTTTACTTCTTGTTTATTGCTGGCTTCCATTCCCTTTGATTCTGAGAAGGTTTTTAGCATATTGGTGGATTTTAGATTTTAGATTTTTCAGGGATTGTTATAATCAGAACCAACCCCTTGACTACATGAGAAATAGCTCTACTTGTTTGTGACTCTATTCCTTTGAATTTGCATTGATAAAAATATTTTTGTTTTCTACATGTAGGTTTCTTGGAAAGTAGACAGTGGATTTTAATCATTATACCATAAAAGACTTGTATTTGGAAAATATATCAAACAAACAAAAAACAAACAAAATCACAGGTCACAAATTTTGTACCCAGATTAGAATTCAAGACTTCTGTTACTATAAGGCTGTCAAAACTCTGGCTTTGATTTTAAATTCTGCTTGGATCAGAAGTTACAAATCACTTTCCCTGAACTTTTTGACATCTGTCTTCCTCTTGAATGTAGTGTAAGGCTAAACAAAATCTTATTTTAATACTTATTAAGGAAACCTTCATGTAAGGCAGCAAAAGGGTACGTATAATGAAATTCAAATAATCTAATCCTTCTCATATATTGTATGTTTTCACTTTACATTTCAGAGTCATGAAAGGTTTTTACAAAGGCTTGTATTTATGAAAGTAGTATGTTCATAGAATGTAGAAACATATGAAAAGGCTGTTTCTCACACTGTGCTCAAGTAACCCATCAGTGGGAGTCACACACCGATATCAAAAGTCAAACATCTGTAAATGAGAAAATAGAATGCTAATAACTTAATACCAAAACCACTAATATCTACATTGGCTGACATACTCTTAATACATTTAAGAGGTACATTGCAGCCTATCAGGTTGCCTAGCCCTACAGTTTATAATTTTGACTTCATCATATTAATCTTTCAATTTTAATATTGCTTACAGTACTTTTAATTAATTGTAGAGAGATTTTTGCACAACCTCTCAGAATTACTAATAATATTACATCACATTACATTACAATGTCTATTAGTTTGATTAATTTGTCACTTTCACATCAGCTCATTATGACTATTTTATTTAAAAGTCAATATGCATAAAAAATGAACAATATTCTCCTCTATCTCAAAAAATTCTCTTCTATTTATTTTGTAATGAGGTAATTTGTTGATAAAATTAATGAAAATTGTACTTCTTTGTATATGTGAGCTTACTACATGACAAATGAAAAAGAGCTTGCTTTGGGATTTTACAATGAAGTTATACCATTGAGACACAACTGTACTGGTACCCAGAAGTGGAATTATAACACTTTAGAAATGAAATATGATTAATCATCCAGTTAATCCAAGCAGAGATAAATGGCAATTACTGTAGTTTAGGGTATATTTTCAAAGGCAGGAAGAGATTAGCCTCCAGGTTCCCTGTGATTTTAATGGGAGTTGGATAGCACAGTCCCTCTACGTCGCTTTGAAAGATTGCCTCTTGGTCTATTGCATTGCCATTAAAACTATCAAGAAAAACTCATGGGATGTGAAAGCTGCTCCATCTTTTTGACACATTCCTCTATGGAAAAAGCAGGGACTGGCAATGGAGAAAACCCACCAACTCCAACAAGAAAAACACTTTTAATTCAAACATTCTTGCTTTCTGAAAACGAAAGATTCATGCTTAATTTTACTGCATACTATGAAATTTTTAAATTACTATCCCGTTACTTGGGGTTACAATAATTACAACCAGTTTGTGGATTTTTTGATGAGATTTTCTTAACATGGATGGGTCCCAGCTGTATTCAAAATCTCTGGTGAATTATAGGAAACTTCTTTACTGAAACAGAATTCCAATTATATTAAAATCTTTCTGCAGAGGTCTCCATCAGAAACCACAGTTACAGACAGAAAACTGCCAAGACACCTTGCAGCTTTGAGATTTCAGTTCCTAGGACTTCAGCTTTGCTCCTAGAAAGCCTTAAATCACTTCCTCCCACCTCAGGAACTTTCAGCTCCTGATGTCTTGAGACAGTTTCTCCATTACCTGTCTCATGTCAAAAACAATGTTAAAAACCACTGTAAATCTAAATTCTGAGGCTTCTCCAGGTTCCTCACTTCCTGCAAATAATGCTGTTGTTTTGAAAGAGAAAAGTCATATGCACAGAATTAGTCACAAGTAATTTTCTGATTAAATGAACTATTTTTAGCTCCCGAATAAAAAAAAAAATGCAATGTCAAATCCCAGTATGTTCTACTTAGAGTTCTGAGGTGCTCATGGTTTTAAACTGTCTATATGACAACAAAGATGTCAGCCAGTTTTCTGGAGCTGCCAGTTGGAATGAGATAACAATGTTCAGAATAAATGACAACTGTATTATAGAATGTAATATAGTTATAGTTATATATGGGGTTAGAGAGTGTCTGCATCGTGTAGCTCTGATAAATGTTGACAGCAGCTCAGATAGAATAAAACTTGAAGGACAAGCATTAATTTGACTCTGCTGCCTTCTCATGATAACACTGCCGATCAAAGATGGGCTAAGCAGAAGAGATTACACAGCAATGAGGTTTATGGGTGACTCTCTGAAGGGAATCTTGTAATGCTTTATCTTCAAAGAATTCCCTATCATATTATTTTCTTGTGAGATGTCAGTTTACCCCACAATTCGAATGTGTAAAGCTTGCATGTGTCTGGGAAGTGGGAGGGTGTGAAATGATACAAGATGCAAACAGAATTCAAGCACCTAAAATGCTAGAAATAATCTGGAAAAAATGGCTCAGAATGACTAAACCAAAATTCATTCCACCCTCCCCAAGCTTGTTATTCCACTAAATAATGATAATAGTAACAAAGACAATTATAACAAAATCAAACGTGTGAAAGAAAACCAGTCACTGGCCAGCCCTAGGAGATGATGGCAGAGGCCTCATGAGCTATTATTTTTCCAGAAGCCATTTAACCTGAGTGGAAATGAGAGAGAGATGGTTTCTAAGCTGACTACCTGAGGAGCCCTTCTGCTAGTAGCACTGAAAAATGTGCTGAAAAAGATAAGTGTATATTAAATGGGTCTCACTCTCTTCCACTTGGTAAGAAAATGCCTGTGAGGATACCAGAAAAATTCTGAGCTATCATTCCGTATAGAACTATAGTAAAAATTGAAAATAATAATGGATTTACCATAAAGTCAGACAACTTACAAAATCACCAGTCTAATTTTGGTAAGAACTTCAAATATCTGCTGGTCTTGGGGTAATGAATTGGTTATCTGGAATAGTAAATAATTTTGTGGAAAGGGTATACTTGAATATGCATGAATAATCTACATTATTTAACCATTATCTTAGCCACTAAGCAGTATGATGGGTACTTGTGTTATATGAACACCTTCCACTCTCAGTACTGAAGAATTTGAATCAATAAGCAACTATTAGTAGCATAAAAGCCTTGAAGACTTCACATAGTACACTAGAGCAATTCACTGTTTAGGAAGGTGCAATGTAGAGTAAAGATGTAGCTGTAAGAAAAGTACTTCTGAAATATATTCATGCAGAGCACAACTTACACTGTCAAACTCTGCCAAACTCATTTGAACTCTATTTGAACACCTTTTGGATGTTTCCCTGATTTCTTTTCTTTTGTACACAAAGATCTGTAGCGGTACATAAAATAATTTATATTTAAATTAATTTTAAATATAAATTTATATGTATATTTTCAGTAATGTACATCTTTTCCCTTACATTAAGCTGTCATTTGAAAACTGAAAACAGGGATATGGACAAGGCAGGGGCATATAATGCATTCTTTACCTCTGTCTTCTACACAGATGATGAACCAAGGAAGTGCCAGTACGCTGAGCTGGAGGACCATGACTGCAAGAATGATCAAATTCCAGCAGACTTTGATACGATGTGGGATCTGCTGCTCCACCTGGATGCCTACCAATCTATGGGGTCTCAAGGGACTCATCCAAAAATCCTCAAAGAGTTAGCTGATGTCATAAAATCTCTCCCGATGATTTTAGAGCAGTCTTGGGAACCCAGAAAGGTCCTAGCTGATGGAAGCTGGTGACCATTGTCCTGATTTCCAAGAAGGGCAAGAAGGCTTGTCAGTCTCACTTCAGTGCCTGGCAAGGTTATACAGGAGATAAATCTCAGAGTATTGAAAAACAATGGAAGACAATACAGTCATTGGTCACAGCCAGCACAGCTTCATGAGAAGAAAGTACTGCCTTCCTTTTATAACAAAGTAACCCACCTTATGGGTTCCCTTGATCAAGGGAAGCTGGTGGATGCACTCTTTTTGGTTTTCAGTAAAGCTTTCAATAGTGCCTCTCCCAGTATCCTTCTGGACAAAATGTGCAGCACACATCTGGATAAACACATCATGACACGGGTGAGCAACTGGCTCACAGGTCAGGCATGAGGGTGACAGTGAATGGGGTGACATCAGACTGGTGACCTGTCACCAGTGTGGCTCCACAGGGCTCCATCCTCAGCCCTGTGCTTTTCAACCTCTCCAAAAATGACTTAACTCAGGAGTGGAAGGAGGAGCTTTTGACTCCCTCAAAGACAGGGTGACCCTGCAGATACCTTGGTAAACTGAAGAACTGGGCAATCACCAACCATATGAAGTTCAACAAGGGAAAGTGGCAGATTCTGCACCTGGGATGGGACAACCCTGGGCAACGAGAGCCTGGAGAGCAATGCCTTTGAAAGTATCACAGAACTAAATGCAGTAGCATTAATTTGGAAGAGGGAAAAAGCAGTAAAGCAGAGTAATGAAAAGGGAAAATAAAGTTCTGTTTGATTCTTTTAGAAACATGCTAAAATTTTAGGTTTTGATCTTTGATCTACAAACTCATGTACCATGAGAAGGGATTTGGACTTCAGATAGTTTTTTGACCCTCACAGGACCAATGAGAAGGTCAGAGACAGAGATGGAGTACACATTTCTGACCAAAAGTTCATAAGTTAATTTTCTTGAAGACTGGAAAATTTAAAAAATTGAAAACTTAAAATTTCAGTCTCATTTTCAATTCAATTTAATTCAATTCAATTCAATTCAATTCAATTCAATTTCAATTTGGTAATACAGTTCTGACTGGTGACTTTATTAAGTCAAAATATGAAAAACCACAAAAGCTTTACAATTTGAGTGTAAACTAATTTCTTCTTTTACTCAGACTCTTGGAAAAGTTGAAAGCAAAACACATCTGTCATGAAAGAGAAATGAGGCTGAACAAATTTATGAGATTAAATCCATCAAGGTCATCTAAGCTGAATGATCCACAGACCCGTTGTCAAATTACTGATATATTACTGATATACATCAGGGCAAAGACATGAGCTTATGTCTTTCCTAAGTGTTTACTACTGGTCATTATCAGAGCTAGGATACTGTGCCAGAGTAAATTTTCACCTCATTCATAGAGTTGCTTTTCTGTAAAAAGTAGAAAGAAGTAAAATACATGAAGATTTGTTACTAAGAATAAAGAGTATAATTGCAAAAACCTCTCTGAGGAAATGACCATACCTAAACTTTACCTGCTAATAAGAACTGCTGTACTCGCCTCTGAGATTTTCAGAGCTGTATTTTAGAGAAACTGTAACTGGAATACCAGATAGAAAACATTTCCCCGAAGCTACATGTCTCTGTATACTAAATACATTTGTACATTTGTAGCTGTCACCTTAGAGTCTCTGACCTAGAGAGAGTATGCCCTGAGAAAATGGAACAATTTTCTCTTTTGCACAGTATATTTGTTACTTTCTTTTTGATCTGAAATTCAACCAAATTATTCACTAAGTAGAACAGACAGAGAAATGGAGCTGATGAACTGAAACATGACTAAGACACAAACATGTTTATAATTGCTTAACTTTTATTTCTCCATTGTCTATCTCTATAGGTGATTGTGTGACAAGCTTCCCCTTCACTTTTTAATTTTTAATAGGTATTAAATTAAATAGATTTATACCTATTTTTAATAGGTATATACTACCTATGCATTGAGCCATGATATCACAAGCAACAGGTTTGACCATCTCACCCTACCCTCCCATCCTGCCCAAATTTCAACAAATTTTTAATCATGGGACTGGAAATCACCTAACCAAGAATGCCACCAAGAATTCTCAATACTAGTATTTTTGAATTTCTACTTCAAAAGCACTTTGTGAAAACTATAAGCAACTCAACAGACATTAAAAGAAAAGACGTTTAGAAGGCTAATGATTGTCTCAGTGTCTTCATCTTGGCATAAGAGGGAGTAGAGAAGTTTAACTCATGCACTAAAGGATATGCAGGTAACCCCCAGTGGCTTCCAGCTTATTCTTGCTGTCTTATGATAAAGTCTTTACCAATACAGCATGTATGGTGGAGTGAATGACACTACTACACACATGCTCAAGCCCTCTTTTGTTTCTCTTCAGCCTCGGAGGAGGTTGCCTAGTTCAGGTCTCAAAGTAGCAACCCAAGAAGCTGCAATTTAAAATCCATTACTGTTTCAGAAGTAATTTTGCAACATCTTTCCACAAGCTGCCATGCCAAGCTGAGACTGGCAGGGCGAGGGCCACCACTATTCAGTGCTCAGTGGAACTATTCATTTTCCCCCGCACTGGGGCAGTGATCCCGGACAGCAATGACAACACCAGTGAGTGCAGCAGGAGGAGGCAGTGTCAACACTGACCTCACACACCACATCTACACATGGGACCACCCCACCTGGTGCCGCATCCTCTCAGTGCTCAGTGGGACCATTTCTCCCCCCTGCAATACAGCAGTGAATGGAATTGCAGCACTGGTTCAGCCAGGAAGCAGGGAAAATGGGGAAGCTGAAATACGCATCCAGAGCTGCCCCACACAACACCAGCATCTCCCATCTGCTGCTGGACCTGCTTCGTAAGCTCCTGCCTTTCCCAGTCTTTTGTTCTGGGGGAAGGATCAGCCAAGCAGCTTATCTTCCTTACTGTCTTTGTTTTCCAGTCCATGCTGTCTATTATGGCAGATGCCATCTTGGAAGGAGGGCCTTCTCTGCCCCATCTTGTTTTCTTTGCTCCCAGGGTGCCCCTGGGATTCAGCACCTTTGTGTCTACTGATTATTGATGTTACCTTGGTTGTTGCTGACTTGTTTTTTAGTAAACTGTTGTCTTTTCACTTAAAATCTTCTTGCATTCATCTCTCTTTTTTGGTGAAAGGGGACTGGTTGAAAGTAAAGGGGAGGCAGCTCATTTGGGAGCCTCTGCCCCATGTAATTGTCTTAAACTAAGACAAAATGCTAACATTGGAATCAATGACTCTTCACTTAGACCCATTCTTTCTATGTGCTCCTTCGTGTAACAAATTTGTGTCTATAAATTCCCACAGAGCAGGGGAAGACATTTTTGGTTACTGTGGTAAAAGCATGCAGCTTTATTGTGAATCCTTACATAACTTAAGAAGTACTTGACAATAGTAGAGATACCAAAATGTTTGTATAACTGAAGACTGAGAAGGCTGTATAGTCTCAATTCAGCACAGGGAGTAAAATCCCTTGAGCTATCTTTGTATTTTACATTTTGCTGCAAGGAGATGTAACACTTACAACACTGGCCCTGCTGATTCATACTCTTTTGTACAAGGCTGCAAGACAAACATTTCTGGTGGGACTGCTTTCACTTTACTATCTTATGAACCCTTTGCATCATAAGAGATAGCAACTGTGGATCAGAACCTAATAAAACTTAGGATACATCAAACACATGAAGTTTTTATGCCACTATTCCATGACAAGATTTTAGGTCTACTGCCTATTTAATATCAAATACTTTTTTTGTATCCCTCTTTAACCTTTCCCAAAGTTCCAATGTTCAAAATTCAGTTGTTCTGTCTCAGGAAGTTTTCTTGATTAAATAAATTAGTTTAGTGATCCAGCTCCTACATCGTGTTAAAACTCAGGTTGCCAGCAATTATTCCTTCTGACAAAGAAAAATTTATTTATTGATGTCTGCATGTAACACCATTCAAATAAATCTGTTTATAAGTGAAGTGTCTGATTTACTGGCTGTGACTATCTGGAAAACATGACCATTCAATCCAATCTCAGATTTACTCCTCAGTTCAAAATACACTCAACTGGGTTATGCTGCCTCTAGCCCTGACTGATAATGAACTGAGCTGTGATTTGACATTAAACTCAATTATTGGAAAAGGAAAAAAAGTTTCAAATACATTAGCAAAATTGTCACTAGATTTTATCTTCTGTTACATCAAAGAGACTTCAGGATAGTTTTTCTCAGGTTTTATTGTTAAAATATATTAATTAAAAGACGTCTGCAATTTTCTGAATTGTTGATGGGAACCAGGCGCAAAAGCTTGAATTTGCATATGAAAGCAAAACCCCTATGATATCTAGCTGTCAGCAATTTTTTCAAATGGGATATATACCTGTCAAAGACTCTTTAATGTTATAGCACATACTAGAGTCTCACTTCAGAATAAACTGCATAAAAAGTGAACATAGTTTACTCTGCCCTAATTGCCTTCCAAGAGCTTTAGATAAAACTTTTTCAGCCTCACTTTTTTTGACTTGAACATAGTGACTCTTAAAGTGTTCAGGGTAGGAAATATAATGCAATTGATATCTTTCACTATATTTTTATGTGAGTTTTTCTGCTTTCATTTTTTTGCAAAAGCACATGTGATTATAATGAATTTTTAGGTCTCTTCCCTCTAGATACATGCCTCATCCATGCAGGCACATTTAACCCTATTAATTCAGGCATGCATAACATGGTTTAGTATATATCTTGCTGTACATAAATTGCAGATCAGACTCTCACTGATATGAACAAATTACTTCCCTGCTAATCCCATTGACTTACATGGAAGTATGGAAACTCATGTTAGTTTTATAACCATCATCAGGGTTCATCTGCACTGTATGCATACAAGCTTGTTGCTTGTTGGACTGCACATTTTTCACCCTCCCTTCTTCGCATGAAATTTTAAATATGTCTTTTGTTCATTATATCCTAGGCAGATGAATGTTGCTAAGAGGAATGTTGGGGTTTGATGTTTTTTTTCTCTTATGCAAACTTTTGCTAATGCCAGCTTATATTAATAAGGACAGCAGTCTTGCATTCAAGTTTCTTCTCCAGTTTGTAACTGAATGAAGGTGTGCATGTTTTCCTCCGGAGCTGATAGCTGCATATGTGTACAATCAATTGCCCCTCATTCCCCCGGTGTGTCTTTGTCCTCTCCCTGTAATTGCTTCGGACGTTTGCTGAGTGTTGCACACCACTAACCTCTCACTGATCCTGCTCTACCTGAGCACCAAATCAGAGGAGCTGGGTCAGATGTCTCTTCCATTCTTCTGCCTGAAGGAAGTAACATGAAGGGGGCAACTTCTCCTTATTGAAGTGCTAAATATATAGGTAATGATACTTCAATGAGTAAGTAAATAAAAACGTAATTCAAGCATTAAGTGTTGTCAGTTTCAAGTGGATCTAAAAGTGCTTGTTTAACAGTAGTATTCATTAGATTGTGGGTTCTCTCTGAGGACTCTCAACTTTACCTTTTCTGAAACCATTTAGGGACCAAGAGGCTCTAGGACACTAAAAACCATATCAACAAATAGAATAACTTCCATTTAATTGTTCTGAGGTCAGAAATTTCACTTATCTTCCCACTATATTAATTTCTTTTTTTTTTTTCCTTGGATATTTTCAAGGTCAGCAATGTGTTGACTATTTTTAGTTAACTGCTAACAGATGTACACCATTGAGTACATCTTACTTCCCGTCCTGAAATTTAAAAACTCAAACCAGCTTTAACACTTCTAAATATAATACCCATTTTATAGCTGCTAATCTGCTGAGTTTCACAATAGGGTAGTTTTTTCATTAATTCTTTGCCTTAAGGCTTTCTTCATCTATAATTCTGTTTTACTTTATAGTGTTTAAAAGAGTACCTCAGCATTGCATGGAATTTGCACAAACTGAGTCTCATGTATTTCAAGTACAGATTACTTTTTAATGTTGATTACTTTTTTTCTAATTGTTTATTTTTTAACATCTAAAATTGACTAACTCTGATTCTTCACCTATTTACCTTCATCATGGATAATGCAATCTTCTACATAAAAACAACAAAACAAACAAATAACAACAACAACAACAAAAACAATTTAATGGGAAGGATAAGAATAAGTCTATTGTAGCAGGTGAAATTCCAGAACAAGAAAGTAGACCTATTTTATTTTATTTGAATAATATTTTCCTTTCTCATATTGAAAAGGACAGTACAACTAGAACAGAACAGCACAGCCTTGGAAAAATAGCTAAAAGATGTAATTTAGACATGCAGAAGTTGTGCAAAACTCAAGCAGGATACCAGCTCAGCTCTGCAAGGCTGACAAAGTAGAAGTTATGCAAAACAATGATATTGTGCTTACTCAAAAGTGGGGTTGAGGAACAGCCACCTAAAAAAGACACCAGACATTGAAGACCATGGAAAAGGACCCCAAAGAACCATGTAAGGACTTAGGATAGGGGAGCAACCATGTAAAATAAAGTGATACATATACATCAGGTAATCAGGAATAGCTGATGAATATGTAATCAGTACATATGACAAAAACTCTCTTTACCTGATGCTGAGGGCATTTGATTAGAGGAATGATACTCTGAGTGATCAGCGTGCTGCAATAAAGAATGACATATTTCTAATACTCAGAACTGAGTTTGAAAGTTTCTATCTGGCCGATTTCTGTATCAAGATATTCTATATATGAGAATTAATATTTCAGGGAATCTGAGGAAAAAGACACCAGAGTATTAAAAATACATATACCATAGTGCCTGTAACAGAGACCCCTGATGCAGTTTTTGAGATACTACACTAATGTGCACCCCAAGTGTCTTGGTTTAAGACGATTTAAGAGGGACATCCTAGAATGGGTTACCTCCTCTATAATTTAGCCCATCCCTTTCTACCAAAAAGGATAAACAAGTGCAAGTAGATATAAGTAAAACAATGTTTATTAAAATCAAAATAGCAACTGGCAAAAACTAACAGTAATAGCCACTAGCTACCAAGTTGCTGAAATCTCACCAACCCTTGGGAACAAGGAGAAAATTAAAATGGCAGCGTAACATCTCCCCTGGATGGTGGCCCCCCTTGTCAATTGCTGTAGGTAGACGAAGTAAAAACAGCTTCTCCCCCGTGCCCCTTTCCAACCCATAATCTCTCCAGCAGCTGCTCCACCAGCAAATGCAGCTACACGCTCTGGCAGCTGGTACTCGGTCAGGGGCTACAATTTGTGGTGGGCCTTCGCCTTCCTCTTGGCAGGAGATGACAATGCTGGCAGCTGGGGCAGCTTGTACGTGGTGCCTTCTTGCCTCGGCCAGGTGCTGCCAGTGGGCTGGGGCACCTCGGGCTGGAGCAGGGCCACTCTGCTCCTCTCGGGGTGATGCTGTGGCTGCAGACAGGCACTCCCACAACTTGCGGGAGTTTGTCCAGGTCAGTGAAACCACCCTCTCAATAAAATTAAGAAACACTGGGAGCAACACCCTTGGAAAAAAGAAACAATCTTTTTGGTCATCTCTCCACAGATTTGCAATACACATTTGGCCTTTTATGAATATAATAAAAATTTGACTTGAGATGTCTCCTGTGAGAGCAGAGGGAAGTTTCCTCCAATTCTTTACAAACACAGTAATTAACTAGCAATGTTAAGTTCATCTTTTTAAACCATTAAGCCAAACCACTTCATTATTGACTCTCCTTGAAATGAATCCACTGTAAGAACACTCATATCCTTCTGTCTAGATTATTTTTTTCTTCACAGCTGAAATATTGCTGCATGATCTCCTATCAGGACTTCCAGCTAAATTTTGCAGTACTGTGTTGTTTTGTTCTTCTTCCTCGCTTATGCAGTTAAGTTAAAACCAAAGCCATTAATAAAATTAATCAATTCTTCCAATTGCTGGTTATTCCATGTGGATAGAGAGTGGTTGATGTTCAGATGCATGCCATTTTTACATATGTTTACATTTATCTTACCTCCAGAAGTTATCTGTCTTCTGATAAGTTTATTTGCTTATCTTTATTACAAAATAGTCTGTAATGATGCCAAAGTTTTGAATTATCATTTCATTCGAGGAACATCTACCTTTCATGAGCTGTTTGCACAAGCTTTTTTTTCTGATATTAACTACAGCTATCAGGCAGAGAAAAAAAAAAAACCAAAAAACAAACAACAAAACACGCCTCCCCAAACTATGACTACCTGAGTTCTAAATAACCTGGAAGAAAATTCAGCAGAGCATACTCAATTTCTGGTGTGACATATTCTTTCATACAAGAATGATAGTTCTACCTGAGCCTTCGGGATGAGCAAATTATTGTGAAATGACCAGTAGCCACATAGTGGCTGCAGGAGTCACTTTATCAGTGTTTAAGGAAATGACATTGTGCCTGTAAAATTTTACGCTTTCCCAAAGTTACTTGGTCTATCAGCTACCCCACTGCTTGACTGTGGTTAGCAATAGCTCATATGCTATTGTCATATGTTAATATAAACTAGGTAACAAAATGCTAGGCTTTCCTCTTTCTTATTCAATGTTTTCATTAATGGCACAGAAAAAAATCTTGAGTGCACCTCAGCAAGTTTGCAGATGATACCAAGCTGAGTGGTGCAGTTGACAAGCCTGAAGGATGAGATGCCATCAAGAGGGACCCAGACAAGCCCAAAAACTGGGCCCATGAAATCTCATGAGGTTTAAAAAGACCAAGTGCTGCACCTTGGTTGGGGCATCCCCCATAATCTATATAAACTTGAGGATGAACAGACTGAGAGCAGCCCATTGGAGAAGGACTTGGGGGTGCTGGTGGGTGAAAAGCTGGGCAAAAGTTGCCTGCCTTTGCAGCCCAGAAAAATAATCATGTCTTGCATCCAAAGCAGCAAGGCCAGAAGAATGAGGGAAGTGGTTCTGCCCCTCTGCTCCACTCTGAGGACCTACCTGAATGCTATGTCTAGCATTGGGTCCCCAGTGCACAAAGGACATTAACCTTGGCAAGTCCAGAGGAAGGCCACCAAGATGATTAGGGGAGTGGAGCACATCTCCTCTGAGGAAAACCCATCAGAACTGAGACTGTGAAACCTGAAAAAGAGAAAGCTATTGCAGTATCTTCCAGTACCTTAAGGAAGCTTACAAGATGGAGACTCTTTACACAGGCAGGTAGTGATAGGGGAAATAGTTTTAAAGTCAGAGTGGGTCTAGATGAGGCATTTAGAAGAAACTCTTTAATGTGAGGGTGGTGAGGCACTGGAGCAGGTGACTCAAAGAAGTTGTGGATACACCACTCTAGAAACATTTAAGGACAGGTTAGGAGGAACTATGAGTAATCTGGGAAGGTGTCCCTGCCTATGGCAGGGGGTTTGGAACTAGGTGATCTGTAAGGTCCTTTCTAACCCAGACTGTTCCATGATTCTGTGGTTCTCTGTATGTTCTCTGTATGACTCTTCCAAATTAGCCCACAAAATCTTCTAGCCCTTAGGTCATTCAATGTCAGAGTTCAGTGAAATTTAAGTTCATGCTCTTCCATTTTACCCTGTCATTAGCAGATAAGGAATATGTAAAGGCACATCTTGAGGTCAATACACTGTGGCCTCACAGTTCAGGGACTCAGGGTCCTAAAGCATTTTTCTACAGAACACTAATTACTTCTTTGTCATCTCTTTCACAAATAAGCACTGATTGGATGTGTTTTCCCAAGACAAATTTTTATACTGAACATCTGCTACTGCACAACATATGCTTGTCCTTAAGAAGCTCCAATTAATTATAATCAACAGCTAAAATGAGTAAGGTGGAAAAGCCATTTCCATATCTGTGTCTGGCAGGCAGTCATCCAAACTGAATAACAAGAGGTGTCTTTTAAAAAACAGTGTCACTAGTACCAAAATTATTCTTCTTGTAGTGCAAGTATTTGTCATAAAATAATTTCCCTAATAATAGATAAACAAGTAACTGTAAAAGTTGATTCCTCCTCAAAGCCTGATAGAGACATAGCTGATATGAGTGGGAGGAGCCATAGGCTTTTAGGGAAGCTGGGCTTGGCTCTGAGAGGATCCAGATCTTGATTCTCCAGTGTAATTGACTGTAGTAGCTGAAAATAAAATGATTAATTGGAAATATTCAGAAATGTGGAGGTAAAGTAAAAAGGAGGAAGAGACTAGTGATGAAAATAATGTCAGAATTTATTTTCTTAGTCCATCAAGAAAGTAAAGAATGCCTTAACAGAGAAACATAAAAGCATTTGGAATGCAGAATAACAATCTTAAGCACTTCCCCAAGAATATTCTGAGTTGGAAGGGACCCACAAGGATTGTTGAGTCCAGGTCTTAAATGAAAGGCCTGTGCAGGGATCAAACCCACTACCTAGATGTGATTAGCACCATGCTCTAACCAAATTAGGTGTCTGCTGGTGGCTAATTTGAAATCTCTTCTGTACCCTGCACTTTTAATCACACACCACAATAAAGAAAAAGTACAAAGTATTGACATTTTGAAACAAGATAGAAGCCCCTGACTTTGGTGAAAGAAGTACTAACTACATGAAAATGTGGAGAAAAAAGCTTGAGAACTTTTCCCAGTAAGATATATTTTACTACCTGCACATTTGTTCTCTGTGGAACAATAACATTTATCTTTTTGTAGGAATTATGTTGGGCCAATTTTTCATTTCATTTTTCAAGGCATTTTCCTGCTTCCTTTATTATACTTGCTACAGTATTCAAAAGCCAGGAATAGATTGTGTAAGGGCATATTGTTTTTAATTGTTAGCCCATGACACTTGTTGAAAGGAGGGGAATGCTACACGAGTACCTCACAGTATGTTCAAATATGCATTGTAACCATGTTTGATAGTCATGGAAGAAACTTAGTACATTTAACACATTATTTATTATTCAGGTTTCCATAAAACTCCTGATTTTCAGAGTCCATACTTGATTATTAAAATACGTGCTCTAATAAAAGTCTCTGGCTGATTCAAAGGAGAGTTTAAGATCAAGTAACTAAAACACATTATTGGCAGATATTATAGAAACTACAGAAAGGGAATGGCACATTAGCCTGGACTGCTGTCAGAATAAGATTATTCCTTAAATAATATTTTCCAATACTATGTGTAATAAAACTGCTAGCATTCTTAGAGATGGAGCTTTTTTCCACCATTTCTCAAGGGAGATTGTTTCATAACCAAATAGTACTTAATGTCTAGTTTGATTTTTTTATTCAGTTCAATTTTCAAAACACATATTTGCACATCTTTACTGATTTATTTAGCAGAACATAGCAGCAGTAGCATTTCAGTATGCATTTTTAAGGAAAAATCAGAAATATAATCTGTTCTCTACCCTTAAAAACAGCATGTGACTTACTCTGCTTGCTGCACTGAAGAATCTTTGCTCCGCTTCTGCTTATATGCAAAAATATTAAATAAGAGCAAGGAGAAGGAAGCAAGTTTTTAACGTTGTTCTGCCTTTACCTTTATCAACTTCAGAATTTCATACTTATTTTCAGTTATTTAAGTTGCTCCAGAATTTTTGTCTTAGCTTGTGGTAACCCTATCTGATTTTTAAGAAATAAAGAAAGTAAATGTTATATCAGTTTCATTAATCAAAAAATATTTAATTAACATTCCTAGTCTTCTTTTTCAGATATTATTTTTATTGTTAGTTTCAAATGTCTAATATTGCGGTTACTACTGATGTTGGTGGCAATAAAAATACCAGGTAAAGAGGGAGTATTAAACCTGATTTCTCAGTTTTTTGGAGTAAATAGCTGTTACCACTCATATTTTCAATCAGAAGGTCTGTATTTTTTAGAGGGTCCTTAGAAAGAGTCACAGCAGAGGAAGTGGGAGACTTTATTTTATTCCACAAGACCTCTCATTTTCCCTTTGAGAGAATACAAAATAGATACCAAAGCAAAATATCTTCAAATTATAGCCACACTTCTCTTCAGCAGGAGAACGTAGAATTGGTAAGATCCATTGCAAAATAAAAATAATTTCCATGCAGTTTAAATTAGTCTTTGCAGGACCTTTTTTCTGCTGTCATGTTTTTCTGTAAAATGAGGCTCTTCTTGTAACAGCTGAAAGACCACAGATAAGCCCATGAACTTCTGACAATATGTGAGACTTTTGAGGAATCTGCCATTCAAATCTTACTCTTAAAGTACGCCATGACTTCTGCATTCACTTACACTATTCCTGGACTTACTTTCCACTCAGAACTACAAAGAACATTCAGTGTAAACACTGAAACTCTTGTGTTTTTCTTGTCTCTTTCCTACTTTGACAAGAAAATAGCCTCCGATTATTAAGCAAAAAATAAAATAAGCAAATTTGTATGTACAAATAAAATAAAATTTGTAAAAAAACACCAAATATGGGAAACCTTGCCTATTTGTGGTGTTTTCTCTTCTGAGGTAGTCATACACATAATCTAATTTCTGTGGGTTTCTAATTTTTTCATGGAAAATTATATTCTCACCAATAAACTTTGTTTAACATGGAAGTATGTTCAAACAGTCTTCTTCTGCTCTTGGGAATAGTGACCAAGATGGATAATAACAAGGACCTTTCATATCTGTCAGTTCTAAGCTGAAAATTTCTCCACAACAAATCAGTGAGTTGATGCATAGAACACTGATGGGCTCCTAATGCAAAGTAATCCAGGCAGAAAGAAAATTCTTAAAAATCTCTAAAAGTAATCCAGCAGTCAGAATGGTTTGAAGCCATAATCCTGGCTTTTCCAGCCAGCGTGCTGTGTTGAGTTTCTTACTTAATTTCAGTTTATAAGATCCTTATTGTCAAGTACACAAATTCAATAGACAAAAAATACACTTCGCTAAGAACAGCTATATGAAACCAGGACACCTACTGTCTCTATTGTAGGTTAATTTTCCTTTTTCATGACATGTATATGTCTTGTTCTGTATAGATTATCGTGTAGTCTTCCTTTCTGTTGCGGAATCCATAAGTATTGCACTTCCTGGAGCTGAAAATTACCCGTGTGTTAACATATTCTAACTACAGAGCAGCAGTGTACTGCTAAACACTGCAGGTAAATACTGCAATAATTCCACACTATTTGTGCTCCTGGATAGCATATCAAGATGAACATGTAGCTAGCTAAGTGAAAGCATTGAAGCCTGGAGGATAAATGCAGATGGAGAAATCAAAGAATTTAGAAATCCACAGCTTACAGTGAGATAGAATCAAAGGTGGTCTAGGTACAGCAAGATAGGGTGATGTTTGGGTGGAAGATGAAGATCAGATTGTGTCCAAGAGAAGTGATAACAAACACACAAGAGAAAAGACTAAAAGACAAGCAGTAGCATCTTCGGGTAAAAGGCAAGCAACACAAATCAAAAACTGTTGGTGGAATTACCTTCATCAAACAAAGCAGGTTATCTGATGGTAGCTACTATTTATTTTGAGTATTAGCTCAGTAGGTTTATCAAGATCCTGCTTCCCCAAGAAACTTTTGTGGATAAATTACCTGGTTGTAAATGGGTCCAAAACTTTGGTGGTGAACCAGTGCAGAATGCAGTCCTTGTTTCTTTCTGCTACAAACTGGTAAATGTAGGTTTACTACTTCTCCTGAGGTCACACTGGAGTTGTTTGTACAGAGGATGTTTCTGAGAATCCTCCCCAGACTGTCAACATTCCCGTTTAGGATCTAAGAAAGATTAGGGCTATAGGCAAGCAAATGTGGTCAATTTCCACTATAATTTATGGTGTAACTTCTTTCCAAGGTCAGTTGCTGCAGGAGTTCAGAACTAAGTTAAATTAAACTGTGGAATATCCCCATGGAATAGCCTATAGATACCTTTACAAGACACTTTTTAATTATTTTTTTTTCTTTCTTTCTTTTTCTTTCTTTTTTATTCCTCCTAACCCTAGAGCTGCCACATCTGCCAGTTGCCTCCTTTTGACAGCTCGTCACTCCTGAAAAATGTTTTGGATAATTTCCAGTTCATTCTTGCAGGAAATGAGGATTTGCTTCCTCACTTGGGATACCTGCTGCTAGGTTTATTCACTAATAAGCATGATAAATGTTTTAGCCTTTGATCAGTGTTAAATTAACAAGTAAGCGCCATAGAAAAAAAAAGTCTTTGAGGCTCAGAGGCTCAAGACAGTGAATGTGTTGGAAATATGATTGATTGTCTTGCTGTGAAAAATTTCCATAAAAAAGCTTTTATCATGCTGTTATGTTCTGAACAATTAAATCAAAAGTGAAAGACATCTAGCCTCCAAAGAGGACAAGAGGAACGAAGAGACAGAATATACTTCATGCAACTTTGTTTCAATCTATATAAACTGATTTTCCTGAAATGTTTTTAGGTTTTTCTTGTAATATTGTTTTTCATCTATCTTACTTGAAGCATTATTTTCCTTCACTGGCAAATTATTTTTTATTTACCTTCTTTCTTTTTTTCCATTTTACTGGCTCTAGCAGGGATTAAGTTAAATTTCCTTATAATATTCCATGTGGTGCTCTGCTTTAGATTTGTGACCAAACCAGTGCTGATAATTCAGGAATGCATTAGCTATTTTTGAACCCTTCTTGCACAATACCAAGACACTGAATGTTTTTTATTCTTCTTCTTCCAGACTATACGCTGGAGGTGGGCAAAAGAAATTTTGTAATTAACTTAACTTACAAATTTCATACTATTGTGACTGCAGTGTAATATTCACTATACAAGAAAGCTTTAGCATGTCTAGCTTTGGTACAGATAACTATATATTAATCACCGCAGGAGATTTAAATGGAATTAAAAAATATTTCCTAACAAGCAAAACATAAAGCTGAGGTTGGGCTAACATTTTTGGGAAGTATCACCTACTCCTTTTCAGGGTGTGGCAGTGTATCCAGAGGATGTTCAATTAGTCTTCATGGAAGATTAATCAGAGGTTAATCTGTCAAATACACATACAGAAATAAGTTTGTGAAATGGTGTAAAGCACAAAAAATTAAGGCTCAATGAGCCTCTTAAAAGGGCTTACAGTTTTTTATGTACTCTAAGTAAACACACAGGAGAAATACTAACAAGATATTCTCAAGAGGTCAAAACAACAAAATATTTTACTGGCAGATTCAGAATATCAGAGAACTTTGGCAAACGTTTAGAGCAGCATTCAATTAACATAAAACCGTCCACAAAGCATTAGCTTAGCCCATTCAACTTAGCAAACTCCAAGCCCGTCCAATTTTAAGTTAATCAAAACTCTGAGACGAGGGAATTGGATGGAGAAAGAGAAAGAAGGGAAGATAGAAAAGATATAGAAAAGAACAAACCTAACTACCACTCCTGGTTCCAGCTCATAAAGATTCAAAGAGGAGACAGGGTCAAGACATGCTGACCTTGTGTCTCAGGTTAAATACCCTTTGGCTTTCCTGGGCCCTTCCCCAGATGGGAGTTTCAGTCATCTGGGCACTCTGGGGCTGAGCTGGGGCTCCAGGGGCAGGGTGTGGAGCATTGCCTGTAATGTGCCAGGGACTGGCGGCCACTCTGGGCTGGGATACAGCCTCTGGGGGGTGGGATGTGTAGAGCAGGACATTGCCCCACAAGCACAAGGACCAGCCTGCTCCTTTCTCCACACACACCCAAAATGTTACCATCTCTTACAGTCTCAGAAATGGTAGACCCAGCTTCCTGTAATTCAGAGGTACCTCTGAATCTTTTTTTTTCTCCTGTATATATACAGTGCCCAGTAACCTTGCCATCCATCAGAGTAATCCTAACTCTCTTTTTCTTTAAACAAAATGCCAGCAGCTAATACCCCTGTTTTCACTAGTGCCATTCAGAAAGTGTGCAGTGCATGCCAAAGATCACAGTCTGTTTCCATGTATTTATGAATGGGTCATTGGACTGATAGTGAGAAATACCTGGCCTAAAACAATGCTATATTACAAAATTACCTTCCCTTGAGGTCAGCTGTCAAATTGCTACTGTGGGAGACATCTGGTAGAAGGAAAATGTGCATACCTATTAGCTCACACTTTCTTATTAAAATTTAAGGTTTCTTCTTAAGAACAGAAATATTTATTACTGTTTTACAGTCTTTGTAAACATTTGCCCTTTGTTTCAAGTCTTTGATGTTCCTTTGTTAACAAAAGGAGAAAAAAATAATCTTGCCTTGACCTTGACAGAAAGCTCAGGAGATTTTTAATGTCAGTCTTTTGATTCACAATGGTATGACTCTGTCAATCCTTTTTTGCTTTTTTATATTGTAAACAAAACAATGTTTGCCTTTTTTTTTTTTTTTCATTCTGCAAAAATCTTGCCTAGGAGAAAGTAAATCTGGTTTTGCATATAATCTCATTTTGTTTCTTGTTCTTTATACTGCAGCCTTTGGAACTCATAACACAGAAAGTTTCATAGTCTGCCTTAATTCATGGTTGTATATTATCTGTTTTACAGTGGAATATTATCCATGGATACATCTGAAAACCCTGGGACAGGTCTCAGAAATTATTCCCATTTTCTTCAGAGTCTCATTGGAAAATAATTATTTTTCATGACTACATTTATTAAATTTGCAAAGATAGGAGGAGAAATATCCTGCGGCACTATTCTTCTCTCCCCATGAAAATCTGTCTTACCAATGGAACTGTAGTTTTGCAACAGAAGAGATTTCATATTTTTACATGAATGAACCAAGAAATACTCTGCTTTAAATTGAAGATTGCCAGTTCAGCAGTACTATTGACTCAGTATTGAAATGTGCTTTTATTTTTTAAATATTGAAGCTGTTTTCACATAAAGAACTTAAGTGTCCTCCTTATACAGTATTGCAGGTGTGTGCTCAGTCCCTTTGGACAGAATTACACAGACTTTGAAGCAACAGAATTAATACTCTTTTAATTGAACCTTGGTATATGAAGTAGAAGGAAATATAACCACTGCGTTTATTTTATGAGGAAGGGCTAGCTGTGATTCACAACTCAAAGCAAGAGTGTCAGATAGTGCCTACCAGCTCAGAGTAGGAATATCACAATGTTGATACTGAAATCCAGGAGATGGGCGCATTTTAATGTAAATGTCTCTTAATGTATTTTTAATGGCTAGTTTAGGCATATGCCACTTCAGCTTGGGTTTATTGAGTTACTTGTTTCATGTGAATCCTGCTTTTGCCAATAATTCTACTTGGAGACAGTATATAGGAAAAATATTCTGTGTGGAAGTATACATTTTGTGGTGCTCAACCTGTTAATATTTCAGCAGTGGATCTAGACTCTTTCATCAGAATCTCAAATTCAGAACCTTCAAAGTTTTTCAGTCATTTTATAATAGGTTACCCAAATTAGTTGTTCCAGTCTAAGCATGCAGAGATGTTTTACTCTGAGTGATTTATGATGATTAGGGCTATAAACAGGAAAAGGTAGGTTTTTGCCTTTGGAAAATGTCAAAATAGTTCCTCCATGGAAAGCAACACCAGCTGTACTAGAAAAATGACACTGCTTAGATGAATCATCTCAAGCACCTTTTATTTTCTGCAGATATATTAGTGTTGCCAGATGAAAAATTATCTACACCTAGGGAGCTAACACAGTGCTTATTCTTCAAACCCCACTGGCTCATGGAACTGCAAAATACCCCTTGTGTAAGAAGAAGACCTGGAAGGTACCCAGCCCCAGTTTTTGCAGGTCACCAGTCATTGGGTCCCTGACCACTAGGGACCAACAAAGGGGCACCCAGGGCAGAAGAACACATGTATAAAGGAGAAGGAAAATCTGTTCATGATTTCAGGAAAATTATTATCATGTGTGTGTTTATTGTGGGACAATCAATGAATGTGTATGTAAAATGAAGGATATAAACAGAATTTTTCATGTATAGAGTATGCAATATTTTGGAGGAAATATCCCCTCATGCATCTCGCTAAATAAAGAATGCCTGCTTTTTAATGCCACACTGGTGTTGAGGAGTTTTTTACCTTCTGCTGAATTTTTGGTAACAGCACCACTCAGATTTGAAGAGACCAGTGTTGTCCAAGAAGGCTCTATGACATCAACAAATGTCATAAGCTAGGAACAGCAAGTGATGTGTCATATCCATTGCATTTGGTTTCTTTCTTGATATCAGAAGACAAGGCAAGAGACATGTACCTAGCCACATTCAGATGGAAATTAGGGTGTTCAGATTTGAAAACTCCTTGTGGGCACACTAGAAGATGAAAGGGAGAAAGTAGTTTAATTTATTGAACTGAATTCATCAATGTTGAATTAATTTGATAAAACAACATTAGTAGACTTATTAAGGCCAGAAACTTCCCTGCAAAATAATAACAAGCACTTGGAAGCATCAAAGTGACATTTGTATTGCCTATTATGGCTTTCACCTTGAGACCCATATGTTCCTGACAATAGCAGTAGAATCTGTCAAATGGAAAGAAAGTTTCACTGCACAATTTGAAAAGACAATGTTAACAACCTAGAAATGTTAATACCAATTGATTCTCTTTCTTAAGGTAATGTGCACTGTAAAAGATAGCTAACTTACACCACAAAGTTATTTGTTTGGAACTCCATGAAGTGGATTGTCTCTGTTGCATACTGAATATTGAAAAACATTGAAAAGAAAATGGAGCTTGTATGGCATCCCTCATCTTCAGACACTAGTGTTAAATTCTGGAAGTGAGGACCAGAGATTTTTCAGGGAATGGATCTTTTAGCTTGTGTATCACCATTTCCCATCTTATTCTGAGTAATTTGTCCTATATCCCTGTCAATATGATTGAGATATACCAATTTATCAGAGATGTATAAATATGCATCTCTGAAAGGAACAAACCATTGCAGATGTGTTAACGGGCAACTACATTATCATTAATTCTACCAGATACAGATTTATGAAATTATGAATATAATCTATCTATTATCTTCTTTGAACAGTTTTATGATAATTGGCCAGTAACTTAACATGGATGACCCAAGGAGACTAACTTTCAATGTAACACTAAAAACCACAGGAAAAAACCTGCATTCTTTAATTTAAAGGTATTTTAACTATTGATGGTGTTTGTATAAATTTGTGTTTATTGTTTACGTGAGAATGAAATGCATTCTCTTTCAATTTTGTTCCCATCCAAGATGCCCAATAATGGAGTACTATGAGATTTAGTAAATGTCAAGTTGCAGATTATCAGATAAATTCTATGCTCTTCTGACTGCTATTTGGATGACTTCTTCATTCAGGAATTGTTGTCAGATTGGCTTCTTTGTAAAGAAACTATAGAATGACAGCACACAATAAATCATGTCTAGCGACATGCTGAAAAACTGGCAAGAGACAGCTTGTGCAGTGACAAATACAGCTGACAACAAACATATACACCTGTTTGGTATAATTTATGAGGAAAGAATACAAACAAGAAAAGGGACTTGGCTTTATGAGACATTTGAAAGTCTTATTTATTTCTTATTAACAGTGAAAATGCAACAAATAAAAAAATTGAGGCTAGTAAATAACTTTTAGTCATTTTAAACACAACTGGCTCATGAAGAGAAAATGTAGATTAATGTTTTGATCATCAGCCTTTTCTTACTCAAACACCAGAGGAACTAATAAGAAAGTGACTCTAATGCATACTGATTAAAGGATAGCATGGTGTGGCTATTTTTAACACACACATTTTGTATCCTGCCTCCAACGCTAGGAGTAAAAGCATAAGAAGAGTTCACCCATTATTCTTTGATGCAAAATGAAGTATCAAGCCATTTTTTCAGTAAAAAAAAAAGAAAATTTTATTATAAGAAATGACCTTGCAAGAAAAGTCATCAGATTCAAACTCTTTCATAATTAACTACTCAGTTATCTAAATGAAATAATCACGGTGTGGGTGTAAAAATTGTTGCAGCTGAATCCTACTGAAATTATTAAGACTTGGTATTTTGTATTGAAAACTACCAATGGTTTTGGTAAAGATTAGCTCTTCAGTTAGTTTATTCTTTTTAGTCAAAATAAATGTGTTAGATAAAATTCAATTTCATGGCTATGGTATAAGAATTCTAACTGAAGCTAGTAAATGTTATGTGTTATCTCTCCAAATAGCTGAAGTGTGTTGTAAAGGATATAAATGAAAAGGAACTAAAAAATATCAAAAAACTTCAACAAGTTTCTACACATAAATGAACACAGGTGTTTACTCTGTTTTGAGAGAAAGTAGTTAAAAATAAATATACTTAAGTTAATATTTTATTTAACTTCATCTCATAGGTACAAGACTTCCCTGAGGAGAACAGTTCGGATAGACATAAAAAATGCTTGAGGATTGCAATGACGTATCAGAATTTTCACAGCACATTTAGAATAGGAGAACCACGCAGAAGGGATTAAAATCATTAGTTCTGTCAGTTTAAGATGAAGTCCTTATGGACTGCTGTGTTTGAAGAGTTTTGGAATCATTACTGGAAAGAGCATCCTACTAATAAAATACCCTGTATATATCTCTCTCCAGATATGAAATCTCCTCTGATTTTATAGCTCCTAGGCAAAAAGTCAGTCAGCTAAGAACGGTCATCTAGTCCATGAAAAAACCCCAAACCCATCTCTTCAAGCATACCTCTTCTGTACATGGTTTAGGACTAGCTTGGATTGGTTTACTGTGAAAGTTTCTGCCAAGCAAGGCCATGTGTGGGAAGACAGCAGTCCTGTGCTTCTGTTTGTCATGTTGCAAGAATACGATTTGCTCAAAAACTATTTATATATTTACATTTTTTTAAGAACTTCTGAAAGACAGAGATAATTTTACCAAAGACACTGGTGTTGTACTGTACCTGAATAATAAATTAAGAATGCCTCAGTTGTGGTTTAGAAACTTCAGCTGTGCAACCCACACAACCAGGACCATGTTAATGTTGAAAATACTAGGCCCAAGTTCATTATAGCACAAAGTTTGCAAAAGGTGATTTAAAAGATAACAGGATAAAATGTGCGGCACCTCATGTACTCTGGAAGAGCCTCCACTTTGTGGAGATGGGGAAGGAAGGCTGTTCTCAATTTTTCTCAGTTATAGATTTGTATTAAACCTTATGACCCTTCTCATGATACATTCATTATGACTTCCTCCAGGTATTTACAACGTAGACAAAATAGTCAAATATTAAATATAGTTAATTATGTATGTTTAATCTGACTGCATCACTGAAATATGTAATCATATTAGAAAATACTTTGCAACTTTGTAAAGAAAAAGCAATATAAAATCACCAGGCAAATATTTGTGTTCACAGCCACTGTTCCTTTTTTTTTTAATGACATAACAAAAGAATCTTATATTCATTTGACATGGGCATCTAATCTGAGACCGAAAACATGATGCACTTATTGCAAATTTCAAAAGAAAATAAAAAACTATATAAACAGTGCTCGTTTCTTTAAAATTTCATGAAACTCACAGAAATTTGTTTTTTTTTTTTTTCACAAATGCAAATGGCTTGATTGTGAAGGTTTTTTCACAAACTCTCCTACTTAAATAGAAAGAATTGTATTGCCATCCTTATAAAGTCAAATAAATATGTCTGCATTCCTGCAGATATTCAAAATACAGCTGGACAAGGCTCTGATCTAAGTTACTCCTGCTTTGAACAAAGCACAGGAAGAAGTGAGAGCCATTAGATCTTCTGAAACTATTCTATTATTCTAATCTATTCTATGATTCTGTGATTCTTCTAAGCTATTCTATGATTCTAGATTGCTTATAGGGTGCCACTTAACTGTCCATGTAATGTTCACATTACATCATTTTACAACACCATGGTTTGGTTTAGAGGTATTTTGGCGGGTTTTATTTGGGCTATTTTTTTGGTTAAACTGAAATAATGTATTTCACTTTTTGGGGGTTTTTTTCCCTTGCATAGGGGAACAATTTATGTGGAATATTTTCAAATTCCTCACAATAGTTCTCAGATTTTTTGGGTTTTATTTAGAGAATGGATAGATATAAAAGCATTACAATATTTCTTTTGGGATCTCTTTTGTAATCATTAAAATAAAAAAAACAGGTAGTTCTTAAGTATATACTTGCACAAATGAAGGGAAATATTAATAAAATTTGTTTGTGACCCATAGTAGATAAGGAAAAATCAAATATCATTTCAGTTACTGAGATATTTTCATGGATGAAGACTAAGCCTTAATTTGTGAGACTGAAAAATTATTTGTTTAATGTACTCTTTTATTTTGAAATTTAGGACAAAGTGATCAGTCTAGACATACTCTTATTCCTTATTGCAACTACTTATTAATGTGATTTTGTTTCGCAGAAAAATAATCAAGGCTAGTACTGCATCATGCAATCCTGCCTGCAGGAGTCCTCAGTGAGAAACTGTAACTAAATTAACTTCAGCATCAGTTTAAAGAAACAAGGGGCACTCTGTGGCATTATTCTGTTTGTACCTGTTGCAATCTGACCTACTGTCTTCGTCTTCAAATGGCTAGGAGCCAAAAAGCAACTTCCAGCAATATTAAGTAATAATCAAAAGTATGCATTGAGAAATTTCCCCTGCAGTGAGGATTAAGAATTTTGTCTAAATTCATCTGGTTTCAGCACACATGAAAATGGGTAACAAATTTTCAGACTTCTGTCCAGACACCATTGCTTAGTGATAGCAAAAGTAGCACACCAGCCATGTTGATTACATTAATAATTGCATAATAATGTAGTATGAGATATATATACTTTAATGAAGCTAAAACATGCATCAAAACTCAGAGGGAAACCTAGAATATATACATTTCTACATACAAGAAAATGTAGCTGAAAGGTTGCAACATAAATACATCTGTCTTAGGAAATTCTTGTGCATGTAGAGAATTAGCTAAAGAATGTCTTAATATCAAATTTTGGTAGGTGTGTGCTGTGCTTATTTGTGGATAATTTAACTACTGAATATGTTCAAAAAGGGAAGAGCTAACTTTGAATCCAACCAGCCAATGAGAGTATGGTTTTCTGATAGCAAAATTAAAGCAGATTTTAAAAACTACTGCCTAGCATAGCAATTCTTACAGGAATAACGTATGAATTTAGATGTGATAATATTTATGGTGATAATAAAATCTTGAATTACAAACATCACTGCTAGTTTGATTGCTCTCAGATGCTTTTCATCTATGAAAATCTACATTATTTGCAAATTTACACTACAAATGTGTTCTTGTTTGTTATACAGAGGGCTTTTGAGACTAGAAAATATGTAACCAATGCAAGTGTTAAGATCTCCTGTCTCTGAGAGAATTTAGAAGCAGTCTCCCTGGAACAGAAGTCACAGTCCAGCAGACAGCTGTGGATACTATTTGGAATGCTTTGCCTTGGTCCTCTGAATTTCACGATGGCTTTCCACTCTATCTGTGTTACACAGCCACCTGGCATGGCTTGGCACTTAAAGGCTGATGAGGTAAGGGCACTAGAAGCAGTTTTGCATTTCCAAACTGAGGGTTACATCTTGAACTTGGTTGGCAACAAAGCAGTAATTTCCACATGAAAAACAACAGCAACCCCAGGGATTTTGAGGAAACAGACATAAAATCCTATGTTTTGTGGAACCTCCAACAATCACTTCTCTTCAGCTTTAAATATTAGACAAAAAATTCAAGATTAATTTTCTCTTCTCCAACAGTACTTGGAGTGTACCTGATCTGGATTTCTCAATCTCCTGGAGAAGAAAAAGTAGCAGTCACAGGACAATTTTTCACAGACCACTTCTAAAACTGAAATATGTCAAAATAACGTGAAAATAAACAGCTGAAATTATTGAGAAGGATTATAGACAATATAAATACGATACTCCCCTCACTGTGCAGTTTTTGCCTAACTGTAATTTATTTCATTTGTCCTAAACTGATCTCTTCCATAATTTAAGTTTTGACTTCTCAGAAAATAAGATTTTAGGGTAAATATGTAATTACTGCAGGAGTCCTTTCTGAAGATAATTTAGATTTTTTTTTTATCATCTGTTTTTGTGGGTATGCAGTACATCAACAAAATATGCTTTTCAATACCAAGTATGTAGAAACACCATGATTCATGAAATTTAGAGTACAATTAAAAACGCCAATGTGTATTTCTTCAATTTGTCAATGTGTTCATGAGAAGAACTCCTGCATTCCTGTCACTGTACACCTGGCACCTGTACAGCTGGGCACCTGCTGCAAGTCTTGGAGATGTTTTACTGTCTTGGAAGACCAAAAGAAGTCATCATCATTGCTTCAAGTTCCTCAGTAGTCAGCAGCCCTTCAAATGAAAGAGCACTACTCTTGGCTTGCCTTCGTCTCCCTACCAGCTGACTTATTCTGCTCTTCCTAATGCATACTGGTGCAGCTCTAGCAGTGTGAGCTCTCACCTGCTGTGGTTCAGACATACTCCTTTACTACAGGCTGAGGTAAATTTCTAGATTAAAATTAGGCTGGTTCCTTATGGTTCACTGAAGGAAAGTCAATGTACAATGGTACATTTTTATAGTTCATCTTGGAAAGAATACTGTCTTAATGTCTTTAATGGACAATTAAAAGCATTATATTAATCAGGAAAGCTCTACTGAGAAAAGACTTCAAAACTCTCCTAACCTGTGTTATAAAATTCAGTTCTTAACCTTGCACTATTCTTTCTGTACCAACTCCATTCCAGTAGTATTTGGCCAACCAACATGGAATAGAAACAGCAGTTAGTATTGATTGCTGAAGCAATCAGTTTTGAAAGATACACCTATATTAGAGAGCTGTTCATGATATTACTTTATCTGAATCATCATTGCAAAGAGAGTAATTGTTCTTGAATGCTAGCTTGTTCACTTCCTTTTCCATTTTTTTAATATGCAGAAGAACTCAAAACACTATAAATCTGCATCTGTTTTCATCTTAAGTTTAGACCATATGACTAAAGGAATTACATTGAAGTAAACTACTGTAAGTTTCAAATATAGTTCAGTATTCTGGGAAAACCTTGAACAGTTTATGATTGTAGGTGGCTTGGGAATGAAAATACATCCTGTCAGAGCAAGACTTTCAATTCACTAAAACAGAATTAAACAAAACAACTTCTAATGGCTCCCTTAAGACCTGTGTCTGTCCTTGGCCTGCTGAAATACACAAAACCACAAACTGGCCATTAGCATCAAATGCATGTCCTGGAACATTCAAAAAAATATAACTGTACCAGTGTCTTTTATGTTGTAGTTCTGATTAAATAAGGGGACATTCAAGGACTACTCAACACCTTTTCTAGCAGTTAGTAAAGAGAACCTTTGTCAAGTCTTTCCTTCTGGTCCTAAAACCCTCTAACCTTTTTGTCATTCTTATCCAACACCTGTCCTCTCTCCATTTCCTTCCCGTCCCCATGAAGTAGTTTTTACAATTATGCTTTTCTAGTTTGTGTGTGCTCATATTGCAGATTGTCCTGTTTTCAGTTTTGGAAAGCAGGGGCCTGTCAGGTCACAAGGGTAGATCCAACGAGAAGCAGTTTTTGATTGTTTCTTTAATAGCGAGGGTTCAGACAGTATTAGACTGCTGAATCATAATCGCTGTTGGGTTTATGCTGTCCTCAGTAGGTTCTGAGGGTGACTGATAACCTAAAATGGTGTCCAGGAAAGTATTTTGACAGTTTTTGTGGTGAGTGCTCCCTGATTATAGGTAGTAGCTGAAGCCAAATTTCTTTTTTTTCTTTTTGTTTTTCTTTTAATGACCTAAAACCAGGGGTCTTCTGGGTTAAACTGGTTGGAAGGTGAAAGCCCTGAGAGAGGGAGCAAAGTCGACGCCTCAGCCAAAATTGGGGGCTGTGGTGGTCCAAAAAGCCAGTTGGGAAAGGTTAGACACCATAGGGCCAGTCACGCTGAAAAGGGCAATCCCAAAATTCTCATATGAGCTTAGTGCCAAAGGCTGAAGCCAAATGCTGCTCCTGAGGGTGGGGCCCCCAATAAACCCTCATCTAACCAGCACCCTCAGAAGCCGTGTGGAGTCTCCTTGCCTGCCTGCTGCTGCCAGCCAACTCACAGCCTAGGGGGCCCTCCGGGGACACCCCAGGGAGCCCCCCTCCCTCCAAATTAATTACAACAGTCATGTCTTAGATCTAAGAAATAATTGTGGTCTTTAGACTGATAAATGGATTTCTTAAAATATATCTGTCCTCCTAAAGCATTCTTCCTTTAATATTTGATAATATTTTTTTTATTACAGATATGTCATAGCTAGAAACATATATTTCTGACTAATCAGTATGAGAATGTTAAATGATAAATCAGCTCTCTGACACTTCTAAAGGTCAAACAACATCATAAAATATTTTCTTCAAATTTTGTCATTTATGTCATTTGTGACTGAAAGATATTTGCAATAAATTTATTTTTTGCTGTACATTATGTTACAGAATCAACAGTATGAGTCAGTTTGGAAGGGGCCAATGAAGATCATCTAGTCCAACCCCCTTCTTCAAACAGGATTACTGGAGAAAGTTGTACAGAATCGCATCTGTTTGAATATCTTCAGAGAATGAGACTCCACAGTCTCTTTGGGCAGGCGATTCAAGTAGTTTGCCACCCTCAAAGTAAAGAAGTTTTTCCGCATATTTGGACGGAACTGTGTTTCAGTTTGTGCCTATTGCCCCTTTTCCTGCTACTGGGCAGCACTGGAGAGATCCTGGCCCCATTCTCTTGATATTCACCTTTAAGATATTTATCTGCATTGGTAAGATTCCCTTTCTGTCTTTCTTCTTGAGGCCAAACAGACTCAACTCCCTTTTCCTTATAAATGAGATGCTCCAGTCCCTAAATCATCTTTGTAACTCTCCAGTGAACCCTCTCCAATAGTTCTTTGTCTTTCATGAACTGGGGGGCCCAGAGCTGGACACAGCACTCCAGATGTGGCCTCGCCAGAGCAGAGGAGAAGGATCACCTCCCTCAACCCACTGACTACCTTCTTCCTAATGCACCCCAAGATACCATTGGCCTCCTTGGTAACAAGCACAAGTTGCTGGTTTGTGGAGATTTTGTTGTCCACCATGACCCCCAGGTCCTTCTCTGCAGAGCCACTTTCCAGCAGGTCAGCCCTATCCTGTACTGTCACGTGTTGTAAAGTGCAGCACACTGCATTTGGCCTTGCTGAACTCCATCAGGTTCCTCTGAGTCCAGCTCTCTAGTGTGTACTGACTAGCAGCACAGCATTCTGGTGCATCAGACACTCTGGTGCCTGTTCTGTATCATCAGAGAACTTGCAGGGGTACACTCTGTCCCCTCATCCAGCTCCCTGATGAATATGCTGAATAAGATTTGGCCCAACACTAATCCCTGGGAAACACCACGTGTTATGGATCCTGTGCTGCTGACCACAACTCTCTGAGCCCTGCCATTCAGCCAGCTCTTGATCCACCTCAGTGTCCACTCATCCACTCCATACATTCTGACGTATAAGAGACAGTGAGAAACACCTTGCTGATGTCAAGGTAGACAACACCCACTGCTCTCCCCTCAACCAGGCAGTAATGTCATGAGAGGACATCATAAGTTTCACTAAACCTAGTTTCCCTTTGGTGAATTCATGTCAACTACTGATAATCTTCTTTTCTTCCATTTGCTTAGGGTTGTCAGCTGCTTTACTAATTCCAAATTAAAGGCTCCTAGCATATAGTGGAGGTACAACAGAAATCTGCTGCAAGTTGGGCTACTTAATTATGTCTGCTCATTTCACTGCTGTGGGAAAGTGGATTCAAGCAAGAAAATAGCAAGGTGTTCCTTCTTTTCTTTCTTCAACTAGAAAAAAGTTTGGCATAGAATATATGATTTGGGTTTACTTTTCAGAGCCTCTCTTTAAGAAGGCTAGCAACAAAACTTTGTTGTTTGCAATGAGTAGAGCCCAGGAAGCGGCAGGTATTAGTTAATTAGTAAGAATATTTTTTTATCTGATCTACCTCCAAAAAGAGTTGAGTGTATATTCTTTCAAAGAAATTGTAGATTTTCTGCTGATATGTCATTTGGTGTGTGTAATGGTTTTGGTTTTTAACTAAAAAGGAAAAAAGCTGCTCTGACTTTATCTAAACTTCATGCTTGGGTGTGTTCTGATATTCCCATCACAGAGGAAAGAAAGTTACTGCAGTAACCTTTTACAGGTGCTGTAGCTCCAGTATTTTGTTTGTGGAGGTGGAATGATGAGGGAGACAGCCTCTTATCTCTTGAAACAGAGTTCAGGGGTTTATAGAGTCATAACTGCTAATAAAGCTTGGAAGATTTCTATATGGTAATAGAAGAAGTCATATGGAAGAAGTCATAGTAGAAATGTGAAGTCTGTGTAAAAACCAAAAAGGCTGACTTTTGGGTTTCCACTCCAACAGACTTCTTCTGAAAAAAAAGAAAAAAACCTGAAAGCAAATAAAGGCACCTGTGCAAGGCAATAAGTTCACTGGAGCTTTGCATCATGTTGCTTTTGTCATGATTGTGGAATTGCAAAACATTTACTGTATGCAATAACCAAACAAGTCAAGATGAAACCTTGAGTCAAAAAAGAAAGACTAAACAGAGCAAATCTTCCCAGTCCAGAGCAGGAATTTTGAATCTTCTACTGACTTTCTTCCTACTCCCTTTCTCTTTTTCTCTTCCATCTTTTTTATTTCAGTTAAAAGTGGGTAAAAGAGCTCAGCTGAAGAGATGGGGACTGAAGTCAGTGAACAGTGGTAGACTGTAGGTTCTGTATGTGTTCAGTTTTGGGCCCCTCATTGCAAAGGAAGACACTGAGGTGCTGGAACATGTCCAGGAAAGGGCTACAGAGCTGATGAAGGGTCTGGAGGACAAGACTGATGAGAAACAGCTGAAGGAGCTGGAGAAAAGGAGGCTTGGCAATTTAGATTCTCTACAGTTGCCTAAAAGGAGGCTGCAGTTCACACCACCCTACTTTTAGAAGATAAAGAAACAGTGAAAAGTTACTCTGCACATCAGACACTTAATATTTAAAATATACTATAACATGATAGTATGCAGCAAACTTACTTCTTGAGGTGGTATATTTTGAAAGTGACACTACTGAAAGTGTACATCATGGTACTGGAGTAGTTTGGTCTCAGGCAGTATAGGGTATGGTGAGGCATAGATTCTTAACTTGGAATTTATTTTTCTTTTTAAATATGGTTATTTTAAATAGGAACAGCTTTTTGTGCTGTACAACTAGGAAAGGTCAGGTGTTGCTGCACGTCTCTGCTGCAGCAGAACAAACCAAATAGGCATCAGGATTGCCTGTCTGTCAAGCTGCCACCCTGGCCTCTGTGGGAGCTACCATAGCAAGAAAGAGAAGAAAGTAAAGGGCAGTGAAGGGAAGGAGAAAAAAAAACAAAACAGTTACAGAGAATCTTGCAAACAAAAGGAAAAAGTGGTCTGTCAGGGAATGCAAAACAAAATGCCGCCTGAATCTTTCATCCTGCATGCATATCTCACAGTTCATGTGGCAACAGTTCCCACATAAGATCAGAGGGAGGGTGTAAGGTCAAGGGAGCCATGTGCTTTGCAGGCAGCAGCAGTGATGCAGAGTGCCAAATGAGTGCATCACAGCTGCTGGGGAAATGTGCTGTCATCTCTAGATCTATTTGTCATCTCTTTATAAGCCTAAATCTGTTTTCAGTTGCATGTCACTAAATAGATTGAAAACAAAAAATTCTGCCAGCTAAGTAGTGCATATGTCATTTAAACGTGAATTTGTTTAGACTGCTATCTCTTCCCACAACGGCTCTTACCCTACCACTCTGCTCCATTGTATGTTGTGTGAGGGATGAAGATTAGAAAGACAGAACATATCTTTACATATACATATGCATTTATAAACTCAAGAGTCCAGGAACCAAAGTAGTGGCACCCTTTCAGTAAATATTCCAGGCTGTAACATATGCCCTACTGCTGCATATAGATAGTGGACAAAAATGCCCCACACTTCAAGGCAATCCAGCAATCCATGGATAGTAAATTTCATACAGAATTAAAGAGAAGATTCTAACAGATTTCAAGTAAATTTTTGTCAAACCAGTGCTCACTGACTTACTCCTATTTATGACATTTCTCTGTGAATTTGCATGAGCTAGCTGTTCTGTAGGTCCTTCAAATGTTAAAGTACTGTGAAGTGCTTGTAGCTAGAGTTTGTTAGTTACATCAACTCTGTGACATTCTTTAGTCACTACATTTAGTCACTACATTCAATACACTATAGTGTGTATTCTGTATTCATAAGCACACTCCTGAATATTGTTGCCTACATTAGGCTGATATTTTAGCCAGACTTTGACACTTCAGTATATGAACATGCTTTATGAAAGGCTAGATAGGTAGCACCTTTACCTATTCACTGCCTACTTCCCTAAAAAAATATTTATGACAGAAGAAAATTCAGAGGAAAATACCTTGATTTCTTCTCACAAAATAACTGTAGTGGAAAAAAATGAAATACAGTAGAATCACGAGCATGTTGTAATATCAATTTTGTCTGACCTGTTGGTTTCAAAATGTTTTTATTGTAGGAATGGTATTGTTATAACCAGAAGAACTTCACAGAAATTCAGTAAAGTTAAAACATATTAATTAATCTGTGCTTAACAGTGTGCAATATTAGTCATTGCTGAATTTGGGCCCTGTTTGGCAGCTTGAAGAAAGGTAGAAGATAATGAAATGCATGACCCTATAATAAGCACTGTTTGGTTTGTTTGTTGGGGTTTGTGTGCTTGTTTTATTGAAAGATTATGTATTTTTTTTTAGATCTGTTAATTTCCAAAAGGAGTAAAAAATAAGAATTTTGTAGAAAGGTCTCAGGATACACTAAGCAGAAGAACAGGCTACTCACGAATCCCTCTGCAGAACAAAATTCCAGCCATAGGATCTGCTGAATTTGATTTCTCTAGCTATTGCAGCTTTGAATGCTGCTAGCCCTGCCCTGACACCTAACGTCATTGACAACCCTCATCAATAAACTCTATGTTAAACTGCATGGTTTGAAGCAAGTCCAAAAGGTATGTTTTGCTATTGCCCAGTGCTTTTACCCATATACTTTGAAATGGAAGAAAAATGGCACAGACAGGGAAAGAAAACTTGCATTTGTTTTATTTATTGCTTGTGACAGTTGTCTTCTGATTCCCCTGGCTCAGTAAGGTCATTTGTTTTGCATCCCTAATGAAAGTCTTGCAAGTACGAGTTAGTTACCTCTCCCAGCACAGAGGCCAGAGAACCTGTGAAGTTTGTTGTGAGGTTTTTTGGCACTGGCTTTTTTGCTGAAAGGGCAAATCTTCTAAAAAGTTTGTTTTGCCAATAGCTAGTTTTCTGCATTCCTGAGGATGTGATCTGTTCCTGCATAATTTTAGCAATATCACTTGGATAATCCTTTACAGTGATACCTTTCATTGAATAGGAGCTGTAAGAGGTGAAGCAGCCCTTGGTCTAAGAATTAAGTTATTCTGTGTGGTTTAGCTCTACTACATGGAAGCTGTTTGCCTCAGTGACTCTGCATCAAAATTACAGAAATGTACTGAGGAGCTCTTGCATTTTTTTCTCCACTTCAACAGTTTCCCTCCTTGTAATCTTCAAATTAGATATTTACAAGGTGTTCTGTGTCCAGACTCCATTTATTTGTATATTGCAATACATATTTATGTCCCATAGACTGTAGGGTGCAGGGTAAGATCTTGATTTATCATCTTTATTCTTCTTAAAATAAGATAGAAATTCTGTAAGCTGTTTTAAAACACAGCTGAAGTAATTAATACGTGCAAACATAACATATACTAATAAAAACTGTATAATTTACATTTATTCACTATATCTAAAGGTCTAATATAAAATGATCCTAGGCAGAAAGAGATACTTATTTTTAAAGAAAGGGTACGGTAATGAGTGGCATATACACAATGCCTTTCTTTTGCTTACAGGTAACAGATTATTTGCTTACTTAACAAAGGTAGAGTAACCAAGATGGAATATGTTGCATCCTGGGGGCTTTAATGTATTATCAAGAAGAAATTTTGAAGAAATTGAAATATATTCTCATTAAACACAATAGCACAGATTCCAATACTAGGCTGAATCATTCTGATCCAGTTGTATTAGAGTGACCTTGCCATGACTTGGGCATGCCTGCCAGAGAAAATATGTCCAAGATGAAGCCTCTGCAGGTGGCATGCAGAAAATTGCTATTTGCTTTTTTCTGACCACTGCAATCTCTGCAGTTAAGAAGACACTCAAAGACTCAAGGCTGACCTCCTTCCTGACAAGGACTGGGACAACACTGATAAGTTCAGAAGCTAAGGAAAAGGTTCAGCAGGGCGTTGAATGTGGACCTGCACTTTAACAACAGAGGTGCAGGAAACACAGCAGGGTGATCCTCAGCACCCTTGCACTGCTCCCACCCCTGCACTGTGTCAGCTGTGAGCAGGGTGCACTGCTGAGTGCTTCCCTGCCCATTGCTTCCCAAGGCATCTCCAGGAGCAAGGAGATGGTGAGTCCCAGAACAATGCTGAGAGTGAAAACTGGGGATACAAGTTTGGGCCTTATCGATCACTCGCACACTGAAGAGAACTGGGACTGTACAAAGTACAAAGGACACCTACTTCTGCTTTCCCCAGAGCATATGATTTTATGGGGCCAGAGCCACATATACAGGATTGATTTGGTCAATCTCTGTTACACTTGACTCGTATGTAAATACCAAGTAGTATACATGTAGCTATAAATTTTTAGAGACCTAAATATTAATTGGGTATGGTGGGCACCATAGATCTTTTAAGTTGACCTGATAATTCTTTGTCACCAGAAGAGAGATGAAGCTCTGTTCCTCTTTCTCAGGATACTCAGCAGTCATGATATCCTTTAGACCTCACTGTGAAGAGATTCATTTCATCAAACTGGCAGGAAAATAAGCCACTAGAAAAGGAATAATAGTTTTCTAATCATTCTGTGTATCATCTCTGTTCTGATGATCTACTCATGCATGGGTCCAAAAATTTTAAAAATATGTTGGAAAGGAGGAAAAAAGGTAAGGGGGAAAATGAAAAAAAATCTGAGAGTGAGGCAATGAGTGAGTAAAACCATGCAGTCTGCAGAACACTCACAAGATAATTACTAAAAATCCTTCTATGGGACATTTAATTCTTTGAATTTTGAGTTAAAAATAAAATTTCTGTTGTGAATATTAATCTCTATTTGTAAGGGTCTCTTTTGTAAATTCACAGAAATAATCTGATGAGTAGCTCAAGTGAAGATATCTACATCCATTTGAACATCAGTGTTCTAAAATAACAGGCTGGAAAAATTGCCTAACAATATTTTGGAAGTATATAGTGTTGGACAGCCAACTATAAAAATAACCTTCTATATCTCTTCCTTACAACTAATTTTAATCTAAACCACATTTAGAAGAAGGATGTGTAATTGTAAATTCTCAACTAGATGCCAAGGGAGCACTGTCATTTAATCTCTGAGCAACACTGCAATGGCACACTTCAAGGTGCTTCTGAAATCAGATTTATTTTAAAAAAGTTAGATCCTTACACGGTTGTCTATCCACATAGCTCCAAGCCTAGCCTAAAGATCTGAGTACATTTCTCATTACTCCTATTTACAATCACATATTTTTCGATTGCAGGCTGACTTTTCCCCCAAAAATAGTCTTCTATGGCAAGTGACAGAGGGCAATACTTTCTGAAACATTTGAGTGACTGACATTTGCAAGGATGCTGTATATATACATTTATGAATCCTGAGGGCCAAAAAGCTGGTGCTGACTGGTCTTTTTTATGGGGCTGTGCTTTTAAATTGCATCCTGGAGAGGCAGCAGCAGAGAAATTCACAGACCTGTCCTGTGCTGGGCAGACTCACAGTTCTGGTTAAGGGAGAGGGCTCAGCCTCACACTGTCCACTGTACTGTCTACTGTGCTTCTTGCAGTAACACTCCCAGTCACTCAGACATTGAAAATTATCCTTTTTCCCTTGATGTTCTACTTAAGAACATTTTTCATGGTATACATTACACTTCTAGTTTAAATTTATTTCCTTGTTAAAATTAAGATTCCATTCAGACAAAAAGAATGGAGGACAAGACACATACTTTGGTTGAAATCTTTTGATCCAATGATTTCAATGAATAATTTTTAACTTTATACAGTGTAAAAAAGTGACACTGTTTATTTTTTTGCTCCTTTGGTCACTTCAAGTAGGTTCTGCCAAAACAGGAAACACTTTCCAAGTGAAAACTGACATATCCTCCAGTTCCCTTTGACATAAAAACTGCTCAGACAATTTCTGGCTATACTTTTGCTAAACTCTGTGCATATGCTGCAGGCATGGCTAGTGTGGGAATTTTGAGCTATATGTAGCTGATGAATGGTTCAAGAAAGGTCACTGGGCAACTGCTCTTTGATGTGCCTGGTGACATCTCTGAAGTGTCACTGTGATGGTTGAACCCCTCTCCTCTTGGAGAGGACAGGGGCTTGAGAGCCTGATATTTCTGGGCTAGCCTGAGAATCTCCTGTACATCCAGCGTAATTCTACCATTCAGATGAACCTGTCTCTACCAATGAAAATTTAATATTTTCTCTTACTGTGATTTTTTTTTCTCAAAATGTTTCTATTGCCTGAATGAGGATCAGACATTTCAAGTCAGTGTACACCCCATGCAATTAAAATCAGTAAGTGTTCAGTAAGTATTAGATCATACATGCCAATTTGTTACCCCACTGCCTAGAATCATAGAATGGTTTGTGTTGGGAGAGACCTTAAAGGTCATACACTAGTTCCAACCCACTGTTTTGGCAGGAACATCTTCTACTAGACAAAATTGCTCAGGGTCCCACCTAACCTGGCCTGTAATATTTTGAAGGATGGGGCATCCCCAGCTTCTCTGGGCAACCTCGGCCAGTGCCTGATGGGAAAGAATTTCAACCTAGTCTAAACCCACCCTCCTCCAGTGTAAAGACATTGTTCTGTCACTATGTGTCCTTGTAAAAAGTCCCTCTCCAGCTCTCTTGTAGGCCCCATTTAGGTGCAAAAAGCCTGAACAACCCAACTTTCTCAACCTTTCTTCAGAGGAAGGGTGGTCCATCCCTCTAACCATCTTGGTGGCCCTTCTTTGGGCTTACTACAATAGCTCCACGTCCTTCCTATGCTAGGGATCCAAGAGCTGGATGCAGCTCTCCAGGTGGGGTCTCGCAAGAGTGGAGGGGCAGAATCACCTCCCTTGACCTTCTGGCCACACTGCCTTTGATGCAGGCCAGGATAGGGCTGGCTTTTGGGGCTGCAGTAGCCCATTGATGGCTCTGGTCCAGCCTTTCAACCACCAGCACCCCCAACTCTTTCTCAGCAGAACTGCTCATGATCCGTTCATCCCCCAGCCTGTGTTCACATCAGATCACATCTAACAGTATCATTATCACCCTTTCTGTACTAATAACAGCAGCTAGCAAGGTTTTCATACATATCCTCTTATAAACAACTCAGACCCTGAGTGCAAATGAGTAATAAAAGTTTTATTGAGAAACAAATAAAAATACACAAAGCAGATGGAGGGGCACCAGGAGCATGGCTTGATGCCAGGGGTTTGTTCACAAAATGATGGCTCTGCCTTTTATACACCTGGGAAATTGCATCAGCTACATGAGTATTTATGAGCAGTCATATTTTCCTTATATATACACTTGGCCCCTCCCAAAGTCTACCAGTTGACTCTCCTTTGTAGTCCATTGGTGGAGTCCTTCTCACAACTGGATTGTTGGTGAGGTGTTACCATGCCTAGTTCCGCGAGGGACAAACATCCCCCATTCCCAGCTGTCCCATACAAGGGGCATATGTACACACCCTCCCCACATGTCTCTGACAACACTGAGGGACAGAGTTGTCTGGTGGCAACAACAGGGAGGGGATTGAAGGGAGAGCAAAAAGGGGTCCAAAACCAAGCTACAGCAACAGAGTCTCATATCAAAAGAACTTGAAACCTTAATAAACCTTTTTAACCCACAAAATCATTTGTGAGAGCCAATTACTTCACCACTCATCCCTAACACCCTGATCTTTCCACTTGCACCAATAGATACTAAAACTGAGTACTTTGAAACAGAGTCTTAAAGTTACTACACCAGATCATGATTCCAAGGCAAAGATGGCAAATTTCAGTCAGCTGGTAAGGCTTAAGAGTCTCCTATTTGAGTTTCTGTTATATCAGCCATACATATTTGTAATAAATGAAATGGTTCTGGGAACAGCATCACAAGATGGCCAAGATTGAACAGGCTCTCTAGTGGTCATTGTTCCAAATCACATGTCCAAACAAAGTCATCTGGAACCAATCACAGATGACAAGAGTGTCACAGTTCTCTACAATTCACATATTGTTTAACAAGACACCTCAGCTATGAAAACTGTGGATGGAACTTTGAAAAAAATAAGTCCAGGCAGTTTTTGAACATTTCCAAAGATGGTGGCTTCACAACAACCCTGGGCAACTAGTTCCAGCAGTTGCTCACATTCACTGTGGAAAAGTGTGCTGAGGTTCAGACCGAACCTCTTATGTTTCAGTTTGTGCCCATTTACCTTGCTCCCATCACTGGACACCACTAGAAAGAGCCTGGCTTCATCCTCTGTGTTCCCTCTGTGTTCAAAGAGTTTTAAGACCCCCTTGAAGATCAGGTCCTGTGAATATGAAACTACTTGGAGGTAATTTTACAAGGCCTTACCCCCCCAATTCTTCCTGGTCAAGTGGCCTATGACATATACTCACTAAAATATAGGTTACCCATGCTGGTCTGCTTTTAATCTTTACCTATACCTTTTCAGTTGGCTCATCATCAGTGTCTAGAGAGAGCTCCAGAAAGCTGTTCTTTCACATAAAGGGTGTGTGAAAGACACATCCATATCTTCCTACCTGGTCCTTCCTAAAACTCTTGTGTCCCTGCACTGAAGCACCCTAGTAATGTGAACCTATCCACAGCTCTTCCACAGTCCCAGTAAAATCAAAGCTCACAGGAGCCCAGATATTTCTAAATCTTCCTATGTGTTTTCCATGGCATCATTGATACCCAATGTGACACCCCATTCCTCTGTCCCTGCAGCCTCTACAACACCATAGTTGTAGGCATACTCCTTAATGGTAATGTTCCTTGCACTACTTTAGATTGAGAACAACATCCAGCAGCAGCAAGGAGTACTTGTGGGCAGAAGGCAAAACACAGTACCGACTAATCTGGGAGTTTAGTATAGATAATGCTATTTCTGGGTACTCTCTTAACTTATTAATATAGACATAGCCTCAGATTTACTTTAATCCAAATGAGGCAAAAGGGAAATTCCTGATTATTATTTTAATTGTTGCTTTAAAAGACAATCAAGAGCACAACAGGTCTTATTGCTCTGAAGAAGATCAACAGTAATACAACTTTGCATTTCAGACACTAATTATACACAACCTCAGACTATGTGCTGTCTAACCCTGAGGACAGTACAATCCCTTGCTTTGCATCAAGGCAACAATATTGTGATGAGGAAATTATTTTCCTGAGATAGTATTCACTTTAAAGATCGGGGTTTCTTTTAAGGTAAAGAGGGAAGTTGCAGCTGTGGGAAAGTAAAAGTTTGGCAACACTGCAGATTTACACTTTTATATTTTTCTTAGATTTTTTTTTTTATGCATGCAAACTTTTTCTTCCCTGTCTAATGAGATTTGAGAGGCATAGTCTTCTCTCTGTCCATTAGTTGAAAATAATACTAACTTATTTTCAAGTCCATTTAGAGGACCCTGTTGTGGTTACACTGCTAATCCAATTCCATCACTTAAGGCGCACAGTTAGCTGCTAACTGTGTTGGACACAAAGCTACAAGAGTGGCCATTCACTTCGGCCTGTGTCAAAGCCCTGGTAAGTCCCTGGTTGTAAATTGCGGTATAAAAGGTTTATCTTCACTCAGGTCTCCGTCTTAAGGCTATACATCTCCTTTTTGTATCTCTTTTTTTCGCCTAACTGAACCCTGAAACTTTCAAAGCATTTATGTTTTATCCTGTTGAGAGGCTTTGAATGGCTCTGACAGTGTTTATCCATTTATAAACAGAGGGAACTATACAGTTATTCTGCCACCTGTGGACATAGCTCAATATGGATTATACAAAAAATAACAGGAAAAAAATCAAATTCTGTTGTCATTGTACACCTGAGGACCCATATTAGTCAAATTATCTAAACAGTGTAAACTGAATTAAGAACTTAGGGCAGCCTTTGTTTATTCACCTGACAGACTCAAAAACATGGCAGAAGCAGAGATCCTGACTATGTCCATGATTCTTAGGTTATGGCCTATGTCAGGGAGAGTTGTCCATTGCAAGAGACGTGATTTCTGAATCAAATGTGGGGTGAAACATCCTCTGTTTCTTGGTATGGTAGAGGTTCCTGCAAATATGTCCAGCTGCAAACTTGTGAACATTCCGTGGAACTTTGAGTCTAAAATGGTCATAGGTGCTCTTCTTGCTAACTAAGGAGCCAGGGGAATCATTGGGGTAGGCTAGGGCCTGGATTGCACAGTAGACCCTGAATTCTGCTTGTAGGCTATGTTGGAAAACAAAACAAAACAGTATCTCACTTCTATGCCCTATCACACATAAAGATTCAATAACTCCTGTAGAAGAAATAGAGCTGCCTAATATATTACTATTTCTCCCATTTTTATGTTTCATATCATGAGAGGGAGTAATAACAAATGAACAAACTGCTGAACTTCTTACTTTTTACTGGGACTGGTTAAGAAGCTTTATCTACTAGCACTGAGTCACATGTGACCTGGAATTTTAATGTCCCAATACTCACCATGGTGCCTGAGAACCTCTAGGACAGATACAGTCAGTTGAAATGCTCTACTAAGCGGTCCCTTGTTTCTTGCATTTTTTAAATGCAAGAAGCAAGGAGTTGTCTGCAAGAAGGCGCTTCAAGATGGAATGCACTTTTCAGCTGCTCTGACACAGACTTCAGCGTATTCAGAGTATTCAGAGTAAACTGCTCACACTCTAGCATTCATTTGGGACCCAACAGGGTAAAGGAAAGCAATATGGATAATTTGGTTGCATAGGAAAAGTGATCCTTCCCTTTCTAAAAATAACATTTGCTATCACAAATATTTCTGAATGACAAAAAAGCATGTATCCATTATGAGATATGGAAAGGACCATACAATAATCCAGACACCCAACATAGTACTTTTCAGTTGAGATTTTTACATGCGTTCCTTTTCTCTAAAGTAGAATGCTAACAAACTGACTAGGATTTCATTATCTGGCTCCACAGCATGTTGTTTCTATAACACAAACATCAACATTAAATAGTAAACACCTAAAACTACCTATGAGGAAGAGAAATTCTTATAACAGGAAGATTTTGCATATTGGAAGGAATTTTTTTAAAAATTTTTGTTCTGTGAGTATGAAATTTTCATTTGTTTTCCTTCCTACCTGCAATCTTTAGCTGTTTCTAAAAAGGGAATCAGGAAGATGAGTGTCACAGCTCCCTGCAATATATGATTGTTTAACCTTAAGTCACCTCAGCTGTGAAAACTGTGGATGCAACTTTGAAAAATATTTTGAATGTGACAGCACAATTATTTTGCTATGTTTATACATTTTTAATAATTCTGCTTCCAGCAGAACTGATATTTCTCACAGCCACAGAATCATGAAACCAACTGCTAAAAGGATGCAGTTTTGCTTGTGCTGTTTTCTCTGTCTAGTTAGCTAAGAGGCTATGGTGTGGCTTAATGCCACAGAATAATTACAGTGATGCTTTAGTAAGTCTCAAAAAGCAGAGGTATTTCTCCTTTTACATGGATGCTTTTGGGGATGAGGGCAAGTGTCCATGTGTGAGGGAGCACAGCAGCATGATGGCAGATGGAAATAGAGTAAGACAGCCAAGAGAGGACTTGGACAATGTGCCACAGAGCTCAATAAATCTATATGGTCTCTTTATGCTCTGCAAGGTCATAGATGACACTGACACTGGTTTCCTAGCAACCCACTCTACTAACCTACTTTTGTCCCAATCACTGGAGAATGACTTTAATGCTCTGAGCTGTGTTTCAACATGTGGAGGAAAGAATCAAATTGACGCTGGTTAACCGCTGATGTGCAAAATGCCAAAAAGCGTTTTACTGGTCCATCTCCCCTCTATATGTCTTGCACACAGAAGACTTTCTTAATAAAGAACAGCATTAAAGGACTCCTAAGTTTCACAGGAATATTAAATTCATTAAAAAATGTAGATATATAATGTGAAAAGACACATGTGTTAGTTAAGCAGGCATATAGTACTAGATCCCAGTGGAAAAGGATTTACCCCAAACAGGAGATGCTTATGATATTAAAACATAAATACATTAAAAAAAAAAAAAAAGTAGAAACTAAAAATAGGAAATTACAAAGTACTTAAATGATTAACATGGGTTTATTAAACACAGATAATGTGGTCAATTAGTTAAAAATGTTTAATGTGCCACAGTAATTATTAAAACAAAAATCTAAATTTCATATCCCTGCCATAAAAAACACACATATTACATAAAGAAAACAGAGTTTTTAAACAACAATAAGTCACTTACATAACCAGGAGGAATGAACTCTTCCTCTGTAGCTGATAAGTAATATGCATATGGTGAATAGGATACAGCTATATCTTGTCAAAGTAATGATGTATTTGAGTTTTCCTCTTCAAAAATTTTACATAGCCCAATTCCAAAACAGATGTAAAATGACACAGCAGAGGAAATCATGCAAAGCAAAAAATTTATTCAATGAATTTTGCCTTTTTCTCTGCTTGAGTAATGCTCCAAATTCTAACTAAACATAATTTAGATTTATGTGATCATTTATTTTAATTTTATTATTCAAATTTCCAATTCTTGGCTCACAATATTCATTCTTTGGTGGTTAACTGCAAATATTTATAAGAATCAGATGAAAAGGCTCATCTGTGCTTTGGTAAAAAGTGTTCTCATCCAGCCATAGGATGTAAAACTTGAAAAAGAACCACTTTATTTAACATGTAGCAAATGAATACTTTCAGAACACACATACAGTGTAAATCTCAGCTCTGATTTACATTTGGTAGGACATTCATTTCAGACAGACACAGCAACAGTGCTGTGGTTTAATCCCAGCCATCAACCAAGCCGCACACAGACACTCACTCCCTCACTCTCACACCAGCAGGGCTGGAGAGAGAATCAGAATAGTAAAAGCCAGTAAAATCCAGACAAGTAATGGGCTGAGATAAAGACAATTTAATAGGGAAAGCAAAAGTCACACACACAAGCAAACCAAAACAAGGAATTCACTGCTCCCTGCAGGCAGGCAAGGATTCAGCCATCTCCAGGTGAACATAACGGGGGCTTGGGAAGAAAAACACCATCAGTCCAAATGATCCCCCACCTTCCTCCCTTTTCTCCCCACTTTGTATACTGAGAATGATGTCATATGGTATGGAATATCCCTTTGGTTGGTTTGGGTCACCCGTTTTGTGTAAGTACTACTCAGAAATAACAACCATCTCTATATTATCAACACTGTGTTCAGTACAAACCCAAAATGCAGCCCCATACCAGCTACTGTGAAGAAATTAACTGTACCCAGCTAAAACCAGCACAAATAGGCAGGGGAGGTATGCCCTTGCTTCCCTATACTCAACAAAACTTGAAGTTTTGCTGTCTAAAAAACCTTGTGCTAACATCTTCCTAGCCCACTGCCAGAAAAACATAGTGGATGAATCACTGGATCCAAAACTTTCGGTGATCTACTTGAGGGACACTTACTGAGCTGAGAATGAGCTTTTCAGTTGTGCTGACACAGCACTGGTCTCCTCCGTGACAGGTATTGTCATTAACATGAGAGAATGAGTTCTTTAGTGCCAAACACAGTAATTGGACTAAACCTTGGCTATCACCCATCAGCACACACAGCATACTGGCAGATACAAGGAGTGGGAGCTGAAAGATTACGGGATCATAAACCACATAGGTAGTGTTCTGCCCCCTGATTGAATTGAACATGTCATGAAGATTCTTCTAAACTGTTTTGACTGTGAGTGGCATTGTGAGGCCATAACAAAAGCAAGAATCACCAGGTTGCAAAATCCACTGATAGCTGTTCCCCACAGAGGATTTGGAGAGTGGAGAAACATGCAGATTGCCAGAACAGTAACTCCCTCACTGTAGAGCAAGGCCCCTCAGGATTACTTTACCTCAGTTACACAGGATGGTCCTTAGGTGGGAAGAGTCTAAGCCCACATAAAAATAACTTCTGTCACTCTCATTTTTACCCCACAGTGCATTTGTGTTGCTGATGGGGTTTGAGGTGTTTTTTCCTGGTTTGCCCAGCTGTCATTTATAACCTCAAAAAAATTGCATTATGTAGATTGAGGGGAAGAATTTGAAGTTTCTAGCCTAGACTCCTCAGAGCAGGAAAGGTGAAGAGTGGATTTTTCAGGGTCTTGTCAAATCAGCATCTTAGTATCCCAAAGGACTAATCATTCATAACCTCTCTGGAATCCTCTTCCAGTGTTTGATAATCCTCATGATGATTTTTTTTTCGCCCTTAAAAGTAATAGAATTTTCACCATATTATGAGTTTTTGGAAAAGTCTCAGCTCATGCGGAGGATTGAGTCCTACTCCTTCAAGAAATTTTCTAGGAATGACAGCTAAATTAAGGTAGACTATTTGTGTGGATGTGCTTGTTTAGTGAAGAAGGAAAAATGAGAAGCTAAATGAGAAGCTGAGCCTGAGCACAGCTAAATTGTGTTGACTAAAATGTTTTCCAATTAACAAAGGGAGATTTGAAGGAATTGTTAAGTTTCTATACATGACTAAAAAAAAAAAAAAAAAACAAACCCCAAAACAAAGCAAGAAACAAACAAAAACAGAAACAAAAATTTTAAAAATATTCCAGTAAATATTCTACAGAAGCCTGCAGAAAACAAGCGAAAACCTAAGCCACAGAAGTATGCAGTGCCACCTGAGAAAAAGCAAAGGAGAGGGATCCTGAACACAACCGGAGCTCAAATCAGCCTTGATGAAATGTTCTCACACTAAATTCTAGAAAATAAAATCTCTTAGACACTGTTAAGCAAACAGACTATACCAAAAAATGTGTCTGCTCCTATCCTCAGTCTCTTCTACGTGATTCTGCTCCCACCTCTTTACAGTTCAAAGGGCTGGACTGAATAGCCTTTCTTTAAGACAGTTTGATGATATTAAAATACTTTTAATGGCTACATTATTTTCTTGCTTTCTCTGTTATTTCAGCTTCTAAAAACCATATTTTCAGTCCTACAGGCATTTGACTTGGTTTCTTTAGATTTACTTTCAAATGATACAGTTGTTTGGACTAATACTAACTGTATGTTAGCCAACCATGCACTAGTAAACACAGGCAGTAAAACAGCTGTCTTTTGAAACCCAAAAGAATGAAAGTAAGGAAGTTTCATTTACTTTCAGCTTAGTTACTCTGCAGATTTATGTCATCAGTAAGGTCTAGATGCACTGTGTGGTGATACACATCTTGAATCTTTTCACACACACCAGCCCCTTTTTAAATTGCTGCGGCTGAGAAGTTGGCACAACTCTAAATTCGTAACCAAGAGATAATAGAATATGTTATGAAATTCCCTGGAAAGAAGTTTCTTTCTATAGGATTGTCTCAATGTAGACTGAAATAGTATTTTAAAGAGCCTATAGAATTTGTTGCCTAAACCCCAAAGTCATCCTGCCAATTTTTCAACACTTCTTATATTCATTTGCATATACTGGTTAAATACGAATTGATTATGGCAGTCTGAGTATAATTTTGATTCCAGTAGAACTGAAGCACATGCAGAGTTCACTCATTAGCTCTCCGTAATGTAATCGATATCAGAATCTATGTGTGTTAAAAAATATTAATGTTTTCAGTCTGTAGTTTTCAACACTTGCATAACTAATACTAATAAAAGTAGACATAACTAATAAAAGATGGAGTAATATTACCAAGAGCAAGGACTTAAAGAAAACTTTTAACAATGTTTTTGATGTGTTTGCTTCAGGTATGTACATACAATTCTGTAAATACACTTATATATAACATAAAAAACCAAACATGTATCTGGATCTATATGGTCTATCTCCCATTTCTGTGTAGATCAACTGGCAGAGAGGCAAACATTTTTTCTCAGAGAAAACAGGATAAAATATCTCAATTTATCTAACTTTATATTTGCAATAACCAAAGAACATAGACTTAAACAGCTACAGGTCAGCTGGATTGTAATTTACCCTTTGGTAACTTCAAATCTAAGCCAGATACAGATGGATGGACATTCACAGAAAAAGACAGAAGACACGTGGCTTGTGGGTTAATGGGCAGAATAGTTAAATTCCCCAAAAATATTATGTAAAGCATGAACTGTCCTTATGGCTGTTATGCCTTGCCTTTAGATTCATAAACTGTAGGTGCTAAAATGAGAGAAATCTGCTACCATCACTTATAAAACTTAGATAAACTTCTTGATCCTGAGGGAAGACAATGGATCGTACCTCTTCTCAAACTCAGAAGTGGAAGCCAGTTTCTAGTTTCCAAAGGAATTAAGTTCCTGGTGCTAGAAACAACCAGTCCTAGAAAAGCCCTCCAAATTGTTTATTATGCCTTTGGCATCTGTGAAAGGGATCCTCCTCAGAAGCATTCAGCATGGTTTCTCTATCTAGTCTTGGCAACAGCTTAAATATCTTTCTCCCACCTGATCTTCCTTTTCTTTTCTCTTTTTATCACCTGACCTCTGATACTATAGCTGTCACTGCCCAGATATTTCATCTGTGATAGGAGGGGTAATGCAGATAAAATAAGAATCTGAACATATCTGCAGCTGTTTTTAGAATCCAGAATTTTCCTATAGAGCTGAATATATCCAAAAATGTTCTGCAAATATAACGTAAAATTAAATTCAACTTTCTACTCTATTTATATCCCCTTTCTTCATGTGGGTTTTTTGTCTTTTTGTTTGTTTGTTTGTTTAAAGTTAGAGAGAACAATTTCTCTGGAAAGAACATCTATGAAGAAAAACCAATTTTAAACAAATATTAGAGATATTTTTCTAAACTAATTTGTTAGGGTTTTTCAATCACTCTTCCTACATCAAATAATGATCTTAAAAATTATTAACCATGTTTGAACAAATGCAGCACATTATCAACAACAGAGAATTACATAAAACCATGGGATTTTTTTTAATATACAACTTAAATGTAAAATATAATATTTTTTAACATGTTTGTATTTGCAAAACAAGTAGGTAAATAGTAATTAATTTAACCTTTCTACACTGTCAACAGTTTCTATAATACAGTTCAACACTAAGTCAATCCAGGGCAGGTTTTAGTTAAACTCCATGAGAACTTTCTGCAAAACCAATTATTCTTCTCCACCCATGAGGCAAAATCCATCCCTCCAATCAGCAGCACTGACTTTCATGCAAGTCTCACAGAATAACCCATGAGAGAGTAGGCATACATTATTAAACATTGTATTTAAAAATATACCAAAATCAGCACCTTCATGTATAACTCCATCTAGCAGCAGACTATGGATCAAAATTCCTTTTGACCAATTATGCCTTATACATCTAACCAAGGCCAACCCATATCTGTGAACATATGCATAGCTACCTACACATATACGTGACTACATAAAAACACATATTATGCACAGCACATGGAAAGAATGCTTATATACACAATTATGCATGCATGTCAGTAAGAATCTTTACCCAGAAAGAAGTTCAAACACAGAGAAAAAGTGCTCTTGTACGTTCTACACCAGCAGATATTTATTAGCATTTTTCCGACTTCGTATAGTTAGTCCGTTAAGAAATTATGTGGTACAATTACTTTTTACAGGCATATTGTAATAATATCTGTCTGTAAAGTGAGTATAATGGCACTCAGTTAATATGCATGTACTTAGAACAATATAAATACTTGAAATACAGTAAGCACCAAAATTTTGGTGAAGAGGGCCTGGAGGGTAGCTTATCTGTGTAAGAAGGACACAATCAAATTGACAGCCTACAGAGGGTGCATGTATGTGCGCAGCAAGTTTAGCTTCATTTTTATATATAACAGCAAATCAACCTTGGGGGATGTTGATTACTTTTCTAATCTTCACAGAAGTGTCCAATAGAAATGAAGGTCTACATAAGTTTGAACAAAACCTGTATTTCACTCATCTGCTAAAACACTGGTTCAGGATTGACATTCCCCAGTTTAGTGTTCCCAGTGAAACACTCCAAACAGTGTGCTGCTCCCGCACACTTCCACACCCTCCCCATGCAGCGTGCTGGAAAGGAGAATGGGAGGCACAAAATTTAAAGATCATGTGTCAAGATAAGAAAAAATTTACTGGAAACATTTGATAAGATAACAGAGTAGCAGCAGCAATACTAATGACGGATGATACAGGAAAGAGGTGAAAGATTCCCACGCAACGGAGACTGGTATTGTGTGAACTGCTGCCAGGGCTCCCCAGCCAGAGCAGACACACTGCCCCCCACGCCCAGCATTGATGTGAGATGATGCAAAACAGCTGCCCCTCTTGGGCAGTTGTTTTGCGCTGCAAAATTAGCCCTGTCCTGGCTGGAACAGGGAAAATTATCTACAGGTAAAAGGCATGGTGAGAAGACAGCAGATTTTGATCAGAGCCTCATTTTAGCTGCCCACTATGCCAAAAATTGGATATTACTGACTGTAAGTACTGAGAGAATGGAGATCCTCTTGATGCTGTGAGAACGAACAAATGGTGTATAAATATGATTTGTCTGTCCCTTTTGTGTTGGAAGTAAGCCTGTTGACTTAAGATGTGTAAAAATATGTCTTGGGCTGAGTTTTTACTCAATTGAATTGTGTCCATATAAACTAGGGTTAAAGTTGAATTATGTATGCTTATTTTGCTACTTTGAGTAGGTATAATAGATTATTTAAACTCATATTCTTAGTCAAGACATGAATAAAACCTGAACTCATTATGTGTTGACTATGTTTTCCATGTATTTACTGATACTGCTTCTTGTTTTTAGTGTGTTGTTAAATCCTCACAAATATCTCATTTTTGACTGAACAATAAATAAATAGTAAACCTAGAATAATAACAAATAAAATAAATGCAATTTTAGGATGGCTCACTGTCACTGACAACCTTACATGTGTATATCCATCTTAAATATTCACAGAATTTTCAAAAGCACCCCACATATAATCACCGAATTCTGACCTGCCTACAGCTAGTATTTTGGCTCCTTATTAAAACCCAGGATTTCTACTGAGTTATGCTGGACTTGCATTTCACTTCCAGCAACTCCTATGATAGTTAGAAGGAATTAACTTCTAGAGTTGCCTTCTTCATAGACAATCAGTAGCGGATGGTTACTCCGTAGCTCTTCTCATTGTAATAATTACTTTATAGTAGCTCCCAAAATATTTGAAACTAAACCAAAAGAAGTTTTTACAATGAAAACCACTGGAAATTTTTGTCTGTAAAATTTTGGTTTTCAGTTGAGATCTTGTCAATTTTCCTATCAACAATATGTCATTCGCCCCGAGCTTCCATGAAGCAATGTGTAAGGAATTAAGGGTCAATTCAAGCAAGGCAAGTAGCACTGTGTGATCCTTCACATGGTCTTCAGCCAGCTCAGTCCCACCATGGTAATGCATGAATTTGGTCCATGAACCTGTTAGCCACCATGTTTGGCTGGTCTGTGGACTCAAATATGCCTGTTTGAAGCTGGCTTTGATCTTTCTGGCAGATCACACATTACAGACATATGTTATGAATAGCTAATTTTCAGTTTGAAAGAATCAAATGCAGAACAATAATTAAATCTGTAGTAATATATCTGCTGAATTCAAGAGGACATAGCTGATAGTATCCTTCTAACCTAATATCTGGCAATTCATGTACTAATTATTTCTTGAAGCAAGAGCCTTTGCTGAATGCTATTCTAGGTAATACCTAAATCAAACCTTTTTTAGTATGACAAGCATGCTATTGATAATAAACAGGAATGAAAATATACAATTTAACAATACACACAGTATAAAATGTCACATCTTAATGTGATTTGGAACAGGAACTCAAAATGCCCTTGACAACTGAAAGTGTAAAAACCCCAAGTGCCAAGTCAGACACAATTTTGGCTGTGGATTCTGTTTTCAATGAACCACTAATCTTGGTATGGTCAGACACTTCAAAGCAATCATGAATTAGATGTCAAACCACATTACATATGAGATCAATGCATAGAAACTGCCTTTTAGATGCAGACAATCAAAATGGTTAAGTAGGTTTGCTAGTTTTTAAATGCCATGTTTCCTTGATTGTTTGCAAATTCAAATCAGTGCTGCTATTAGATCTCACATCACAATGGAGAAAAACGAAAAAATATTTAAGATATTTGGCATTTTAAATGTATCCTTTTTTCACTCAGAAATTCAGCTTGATTTTACTTTAAGTCTAAAAACACCATGAAGTCACACAAAAGCTTTTGTGTATCCCAATGTTATGGTTTCATATGTGTGTTTCCTGAGATGAGCAAGAAGAGGGAATAAATTTCAGTTGGCATATTACTTTTTTTCTGACATTTCTGATTCAAAACAGAAAATCAAATGTCTGCATAATTACTTTAGACTGATGTTTTCCTTTACTCTTATATAAGTATCTTCATATGAATAAAAAAGTTTGATTTGTATGATGATGTTTAAATCTTTAAAGAATTGATTTCCTTTAGTGATTTTTAAAGACATTTATGGATATTTAAGGATATTTAAGGATATTGATTTAAGGATATCGATGATGATAAATGTAGAGCACACAAGAAGACTCATCAAGTGTTGAATTCAGTTTAACTTTATTCTTTAAAAAACTCACCTTTCTGGATCTTAGAGAAATTGCTTTTTGTTAAAGGAAAACTTTTGTTGGTACCACAAGTTTCAAAGTCGTCTCAAAGGGTGAGACAACAGATAACCTAATTGAGAATTGAAAATAAAAACAGAGTTTTAGAACAAATACCTACTTAGTATTATATTGGGGTAAAAATTAATTTGCTATTGGGCCTTCTCTTCATGTAACTGATTTTACACTAATTAGTCCCCATGAAAATCGCTTAGGTGTACATTTAAGAATGCTTTTTCAAATTTAAAATGCTTAGGAGTTTTTCTTGATTAGGTAGAGGTTTGAATTTTATCAAATTGAGATATTCTTGTGGCAAAATAAAAATGTTCAGAAAAGAGTTTAATTAAGGTTAAATTGGTTAATTAAGGTTTAATTGGTTAAAAACAGATTTAAAGCCACCACAAAACAGGCATAAAACAGAGATAAATTTAAAGCCACCACATACCAGACTTGTAAACTGAGTGGTTCCTGTCCTGAAGAGGGTAATGGTTACCATTTGGGCATAAACATGTTTCCAAATATTCTGGGACATACCTCACACCCCAAGAGTCTCATAACATATTCTCCCTGTTTTCAGAAGCAATTTGTGGTTTTGTACAGGAGTTCTGCATTTTAAGTGTCAATACTGTATTAAGTTTGCATAACAGAGCAATTCTTCTCTAGCTGCCAAAGAGTTGCATTTATGGTCTACTATAACCAATAGAAGCCTTCACCTACACTTCCAGGATACTGCAGATCAAACTTCAGCTGAAGGCAAAAAGAAAAATGTTCTCCTTCTCAATGAAAGATGAGATACAAGATAAGTTTGGCCAGGTTTTTTTTTTTTTGTCCAAAATCTTCCAAAAAACCAAAAAAAAAAAAAAAAAGCTAAAAAAATCTTCACAAACCTTTGGGAAGTCTTCAGATAAATAAAGATACATTTTTGGCACATTATTGGACACTGAAGTACAATGAGCAAACAGCTTTTCTATGTAGCTCTACTTCTCTCTGTCATGTCATAATCATTTTCACTGCATTTTCTTTCATCAGAGGCATTTTTTTGTTAGTTGTGTCTAGACACGTGTGCTGACAGACCATGTGAAATATTTGAACCAGCTGAGTACAGATGTAAACTTTGAGGTCAAATGCAGGTTCACAGTGGCAGTAGGAGGGCAGTAGAACAGAGCAGCGTTTTACTCTGAAAAGGACAAGTAGAACAGAACAGCACAACCTTGAAGAAGTCTATAAAGAATCTAACTTAGGCAAACATGAGTCATGAAAACAGCAAGTGGGATGCCAGCTCAGCTCTGCTAGTCTGCCAAAGCAGAAGTCATACAAAATAATAATATTTCACTTACTCAGAATTAGGAGTCCAGGAGCAACTACCTAAAAAGGACACGGGACTTTGAAGACAGACCCAAAGAACCCCATAAGGACTTCCAATAATGGCACAGCCACGTAAAATAAAGTAATACATGTACATCAGGTAATCAGGGATAGCTGATGAGTACATAATCACTGTTTATGATAAACGAGCTGCTTACCCAATGCTTGAGGCACTAGACTATAGGAAGTATCCTCCAGGTGGCCAGTGTGCTGCAATAAATAATGCCTGATTTTTAATACTCAAAACAGTGTTAGGAAGTTTTTATCTGGCTGATTTCAGTATCAATGGCAGGGCTTTTGATTTAATCCAGATATATGCTAGTTTGTAAGATTACACATTGATTGTGTGTACAACTGAGGAGCACAAACTACAATGCAATATAAAATTTTTGAGATGTCATTTGCAAAGTGCGAATCAAGAGGACTACGTATAAAAGTGTGAATTGCAGCTGGAATAATGAATTATTCTGAACAACTAATATAATCCATATGATATTTTTTTGTATAAGTTTTTGTGTGACCATGGCACTATGTGGTTGTCTGAATATTTCAGGACAAAAAATCCCCAGAAAAGGTACAAAGGGATTAAACTGCAAATCACAAATTCATGTTTACCTATGGTTTGCAATTACTATACTTCAGGTGCACCAAATTTTGCTAAAGAGACTGATAACTCAGTGTTCACAGTGCTTAATTCAGTCACAAGTCCTATGTTAAAGTAGCAGAGGCTACTTCAAGACTTGTGGATAGTCAAAACACAGGTCTGCACACTTTATAGAGAAATCCTCATGGAACATTTATTGGGAAGTTGTATTTCTTCCTTCAAAGAGCTAATTCAGCCTACAGCAAGTTTTGTTATGTGTTCTGACTTCTGAGGTTATCTGTTCTATCTATAGTAATGTATTGCATTGGGAATCTGACGGTATTTGTGCGTAGCTGTTGTTTAAGCCACCTTGAAGACACCCAGCCATCAATTCTCAACCTAAGTTACTCCACTATTAGTCTTGGGATATGAAGCATCAGGCTCATGTCACAAAAGTCAAAAGACTAAGCCAGGGGACCTGGGGCTTCCTGATAAGTAGAAAACAAGTCCAAGTGAAAGAGTTAAACACCACAAAGCAGTGAGATAGAAGCAAAATGTTGTGATGATGTCATATCATGGGCACCAGTATGGCCAAAAAATGTTCACCAATCTATTTGGTGCTACAACATAAGTTCACAGTTAACTTACAAAGGACTGAAATGTTGCTACCACACTCATGATGTTTTCTACTACTTATTTACCAGTTGAATTAAAGTTGTCATTAATCACTTGGGTAAGATTTATAACAATCTATTAAGCTATTCAAACATGATCTTGGATTTTTAGCTGACTTAGTTTCCTCTCAGAATCACAATTTTAGAATCTGAAGCCAGAGTAACACATGTGAATGGACATTTTTTTTGTATAGACAGACATATTGCCAAACTTTTTCAGCTTAACCTTGCAGTGTTCTTTGTAAATAACTCTGTGCATTGGATCCCCTGAACACCTAAGCAAATCTCTTTATAACAGCACAGTTCATTCAGGAAACAAAAAAAGTCAGGAGCTGGAGAAGAAAAAGGTACATTTCAGAGCCTAATTGCTTTTGTTTCAAAGCTACCTGTATAATCTGAACTCTTGTCATTTATCCTGTCTCTTTTCTTCTTTCCCCTCTGAAATTTGTTCCACAATAAATTGTTGCTAAATCCAGATACCTCAATGACTGTTTGAAGTGTTGATAAGTAAAGAAATAATACCAAATTACTTATTTGTCAGGCATGCTGTGTTTTGCAGAGAAAAAAAAAAAAAAAAAGATAGACTCTAGTACTAAAGTGTCATTGATGAATACTGAAATAATTCAAAATGAAGCACATTCCATTTGAGATTTATAATGAGGGAAAATTCATTAGCTCATTTGCAGGTAAAATAAGCTTTCAAAGGGTTCATGCATCTATAAAAAACAGAAGCAATGGTATCTGATTTACCTTGTTGAGCATATGTTACATTGACTTAATTGGGATGTACTCTGTACATTGAGGTGCATAGTTTAGTAACAGTACAGAATAAACCGAGACTGATTTTAATTTCATTTAAACATATAAAAATTACTGGAAAATAATAATATTCAAATTAGTTTTAAGAGTAATTTTGCCCTGCAAGTGTATGTTCACTATAAAACACATATTTGTTTTTTAAAGGCAGCAACTAAAGCAGATACATGTGATGTATTTATAATTGTATAATTCTTTAAGACATAGCTACTCCCATATAAGTATTAGATGCAAAATATTTTATTATTTCTACAGCTATGAAAACTATATTGCTAGAAAAATTGCATAATGTAGTCAATCAGTCTAGCCCAATCTACCCATATAAGATTATGGAGATTGTGGAGCTCTGGAAAACATTCAATAAAAAGTTGGTTTAATGCACATGAGGACAATGGAGCAATCACTTTTCATTCAGCCATCTACTGTCTGCTCAGTCCAGATGTGGTCTTCCTTTAAAAAGGGTACCTTAAATCTTCAGTCAGGGAAATATTTTCTATTTTACATTTTTTACTAAAGCATAAAAAAAGGCCCATGGGAGCTAACAACCTGTCAGCTCCACCTCTGCCTGGGAAAATAATGGAAAAGATCCTCCCAGAAACTCTGCTAAGGCACATGGAGGATAGCAAGGTGATTCAGAAGAGACAGCTCAGCTTTACCAAGAGAAAGTCCTGTTTGACGAGCCCAGTGGCTTTCTAAGGCATGGTGATTACATCACTGGACAAGGGGAGGGCTATGGATGTCATTTACCTGGACTTCTGTGGCTCCTTTGACACGGTTCTCCAAAATAACCTTCTCTAAATTGGTGTCATATGGGTTTGATGGTGGACTGTTCAGTTGATAAGGAGCTGGCTGCAGAGGTGCATGCAGAGGCCAGTGGTCAATGGTGTCATGATAGAAACTGATGAGAAGCCTTGTCCCTCAGGGATCTACACTGGTTCTGGTGCTATTCAAAAACTTCATAATGCCATGGACAGTGGGACTGAGTGCACCCACAGAAAGTCTGCTGTTGGCGCCAAGCTGAGCGGTGCTGTTGAAACTCCTGAAGGTCGAGATGCCATCCAGAGGGATGGCACAATCTCAAGAAGGGAGCACATGGGAACCTCATGTGGTTCAACCAAGTGGAAGGTGCTGCACCTGGATAAGGGCAACTGCATTATGAGCACAGGCTGGGGGATGAACAGATTGAGAGCAGCCTGTAGGAGGAGGAATTGGAGGTGCTGCTGGAAAAAAGGCTGGACAAGAGCCAGCAGTGTGTGTTTGCAACCCAGAAAAACAATTGCATCCTGGGCTGCATGCAAAGCAGCATGGCCAGCAGGGCCAGGGAGTGAATTCTGCCCCTCTACCAGCTCTGGCGTCACCAGCACAGGAAGGAAATCAACCTGGTGGAAAAAAGAGTCCAGATGAGGCCCCCAAGATGATCAGAGGGTTGGTGCACCTCTCCTACAGGTTAAGAGACAGGCTAAGAGAACTGGGACTCTGAAGCCTGGAGAAGAGAAGGCTGCCCTACTGCAGTCTTTTCAGTACCTGAAGGGAGCCTAAAAAAAATGCTGGAGGAAGACTTTTTACAAGGGCATGTAGTGATAAGGGGCAATGGTTTTGAACTGAAAGACAGTAGGTTTAGAATAGTTACTAGGAAGAAATTCTTTCCTGTGAGGTAAGTGAGGTAGTGGAACAAGTAGCCCAGAGAAGCTGTGGATGCCACATCTCTTGTTCAAAGCCAGGCTGGATGAAGCCCTGAGCTACCTGGTGTAGAGAAAGGTGTAGTGTGGGTACCGACCCACAGCAGAGGGGTTAGAACTGGATAACCTTTGAAGTCTCTTCCAACCATTACCATTGTATGATTCTCCACAAGCATCAGTGGAATCTCTGCTTTGACAGGAACAGCTCTGGAATAATTTTTTCTCCCCTCCTCCTCCTCTCTCCTGATGTCTTAAGGGCTGTTTCTTTCACTATTTCTCTCACGAGTTCCATGTAGCATTTTTTAATTCTTTTTTTAATATAATACCAGAGAGACAACACCACCTTGGCTGAGGGGCGCAGGCATGTCCTATGGTGTGACCACTGGAGCTGACTGGAACCATCTGTGTCAGGTACAGGGAAGAGCTTGGCCTCTCCTCACGGTGGCCACCTCTGCACCATAGCTCTACCCCTCTAACCCCTGGACAACAACAGGCAATACAGATAGGTTTACATGATTCAATACCTAAGCATACCAGAAAGCAAATAAAATAAATTTAATTTTCGAGAGCTATATCTAACTATTGAAATATTTTGCTTTATGGCATTACAAGTTATTTATTTGCTGATTTAAACTATGAAAGCATATTTCACTGCTTATCTGAGAGCGTTCAGCTTCACTACATACTACCCCAAATATAGAACTTTTTTTTTTTAAGCTAACAGTAATGGTTTCATTGTTCTGTTAGCCTGAAAATAAATATGCTGAATATTTGCCATTTCTGGGAGTGTTTATTGTAGGACCAGTTACACTAGTTATTAAATTGTGAATAAGTAGCAATTACGGTTGTGTCTCATATCAGCAAGGTACCATTTTGTGCAAACAGCTATCAGCAGTGGAGTTTTGTTGCTAATAGTCCTTTCTCAACAGGACAAGTGACACACTGACCATGATCAACTTGAGCTACATAGTTTCTGTAGCACTTAAGTCTCATCTTAACCAACAATGACTGCAAATGATTCTGCAAATGAATGTCCAACAATAGAGGATCCTTTAGGCAATGAATTTTGATTGTTCTGCTCATAAGAGACATCAAAATATATGAAAAGAGGAACTTTAAATGTCCCCTGATCCTATTAGAGGGTCATTATTCCAGGTCATGAATGCATTGCACTGTTAATGTACTACAATAAATGCTGGCAACTATAAAGTAACAATTATGGAGAGAGGCAAACAACCACCTAGGTTATATACAAAATTATTCATTTAAGAAATAGTGGAGGAAAAGTTGGATATCTTCTTGTTCATGTCTTGTATACAAGTTTAGATCTTGACTAATTAAAAGGAACCACCTGTAGAGTTTTGGGTATTATTTTTTCTTGCACATCTTTTGGCAAAGGAGCTCTCCCAACAACAGCAGGTCAAAAACTGTTTTAAGGCAGTATCTGGGCTTTCCTTTCTAATGTTATTACTCCACAAAAAAAAATATTTTTCTTATTATAATGCTACTTTCCCAGTCTGATTAATGTGTTAAAAAGACTGACTATACCAAACAGTATGGTGGAAGCTATGTTCCTTTTCATCACTACACTTTAAACATATAATTTTTAAAACAGCACAGCTATTCATTCTAGTGTCTTGGTCTCAAGGACAGACATTTTAACCTGTTTTTCTTCTTGGAACACTTTCTAATTTACTGACACTATCCTGAAACATGCTCTGAAAATGTTCCTCACTTCCTATTAGCTGTTGAGAGCAAAACCAGATGTATTAGAAACAGGGCTTTTCCTGGGCTTTCCCACTACAAAGACAAAACAGGAAAATGTTGATAATAGAATTAGCAGTTGAAGTGAAAGGGTGTATTCTAATTGTTGAACAACCATGTCTTTGCTTCTAGTTACAGTGACAGACAAAATCCATGTAAATTAAACGTAACCCTCAAGTTTTCCATTATTTTACTGGATGAGGTCAGTACAACACCCATTTCCTTCATAGGCCTTACAGTAGAGTGTAGGTATGACTCCAGTGATGCCTGTGCTTTCAGCTAATATTTGGCTTTAGGAAATATTAAGAAACAATATAATCTTATTTACAATGAATGGATATTTAATTTTTTTCTTGTTTTGATTTTTTTGTCCCCCAGATCAGTGCAAAAGCCCCCTTCTCTCTGAGGATCCAAGCTGAATTTTGCAAAGAAATTAAATTTGTCTCTTGCTTTATCTTGCTACATCAGACTGGGCTGTAACTTCATTTCTGTCATCTAGTTCATCAAGAAAGGGCCTCCAATTAGAATTTCATCTACCGGCTATGTCTGTTTCAAGCCTTTTCTTAAGTCAGCTTGATAAACATCCTTCTGAAGTATTAATTTGAAGGATAAAAATTATCACCATCGTTGTTATCTTGCACAAAAAGCATTTAGTAAATTTGCTTTCAAGTATCAAGTCTAATAAATGACACTGTAAACATATAGCAAGCATACTTTTAGAGCTCACAGGAAATGAAACAAAATTGCAAGGTGTAATCAAAAAATAATGTATGCAAAAAGAAGCAATCACTACCCAAAGTGATAATCACCATCTTTGCAAATATTGTTAAATGAGATGTGGACAAAAATACCAATGAATTGTGATGCATATAGAGTTAGAAATATACACAAAATATGGGTATCTGTTGGAAGTATGTCCTTGAAGACGACAAGGGGTTCACAGCATATTCATGAGAATTTGCAGGTTGTTTCCCTAAACCAGATGTAGCTTTGAAGACAAACGTTAGCGTAGTATCTGACAGCATTTCCGATGTTGATGAATATGTGAATTATCTGGACAGGTAGAAAGGAGTTATGCAGAGAAGCAGTCAGCTGCAGGGTTGTTACAGTTTGGCTGTGAGGAGAAACATGGGAATAAATAAGGAAAGCACAGCAAACTACCAGAACCTGTATTTTTTTTCCAGGGATTTTTTCCTGAACTTATTTTTGAAGGAAGACATGGATTGTGGAAAGGCTTTCTTTTGCTTTCTCTCTTGTGGCAATACAAGACAGAAGCAATGGAAAAATTAATTTCAATTTTCAACTTACGCTCGGCTGTACCCAAGAGGAGTCAGGTGAGATATAAAGGTAACATAAGCTCTTTCTCCCAGATGCCTCATTCTCTGCTTCTTTCCCACAGATGTTTTATTTTCTTTTCAACTAGCACCTGTGAGAAAATAAACATTAAAAAGTTGCAATTATTCTCCCTCCTGTGATACAAGCACTGGAAAGATGTGCCTAGTGGAATTAAAAAAATGAAAGTCAGATATGGACCTGTATTGAAATTTAGTTAATATTTTTGTCTGTATAAATACAATGATTAAAGGTTTATTCACTTAGAATAAAAAACAAATAAAACATATAGAAGTGGAAAAATTAGTCAGCCAGTCATGTTAAGTCTGTTACTGAAAACTGGAAAATAAACTCTCCAAACAATTTATGAGGTTAGAAAGCCAACATTACTTTTTTAGCAGCACTGGATGCATGGGAAATTGTCCTAAAGCATGCATAAGGAGCAACCAGGTTACAGCCATGAAACTAATACAATATTCATTGCATTTCTATTATGTAGTCTTAACATTTCCCAAATATACACATATATGCTAATTATTTCCATGATCTTGTTTGGATATGAGTAAGGGTCTTTTGAGGGTCTTTGGTGGTCATTTGGGAACATCCCATTCCTCAAAATTTCTTTTTACAGTCCCAGACCTCGTGATGGATCATCTCTCCTTGGGAGTTTCTCAAATATGTTGTCAGGCAAGGATGCACTTCTCTTGTCGTTCCTTGGACTGGCATTCTACCTTTCTTCTCAACTCATCTACTAGTACATATTATTCTCTGATAAATGTAAATAAGCTGACACAAGACTCCGAGTCACAGACATAGGGAGTTAGCACAAGGCCACAATAACCTCTGATGTTTGTACTAAGCACTCTATGGTACAAAACTAAGCATTAATCCCAAATATAGGTATCATAACTATTGTGCTAAGGTTAAAATAATTTTCTAACCTCTCACCTCAAGTACGCATAGATTTCTTCTTAAAGAAATATAACTTATTTGGTTACAAGGGGGGTTTTTTTGGTTTTTTTTAGACTGCATTTCTTTGAGAAAATTTACTGTCCAGTTAAGGTAGGCTTTTGTCCAGCAATAATCATTTTGATGCTGACCAAACTTGATCAAATATGCTGGAGATTATTAGCTGCACAGTTCCACTAACATCTACACCTTTGAAGAAGGGAACGCTATCATTTAAAGACCCATTTTGCCAATCTCTTTGAACTTGCCCTGTTCAACCCTCTCATTTTTACTCAGTAATTTCTGAACAGGAACATACAGTGCAAACACAGTGCAGTGCATCCAAAATACATAATTTCAATTGTTTATGTAATAAACCATTGGGCTGTGCTTGCACAGTTAAGACCAACAGTTCGAGAATGCATAACATTTATTTCAAACTTGCTGGCATCTGTGCTTTCTCAAAAAGGTTGTAAGGGATTGCTCTTTCATGTAGCAACTGGATCTGGTGTTTCCATCAGAAAAAAATAAAAGAGGATGTGGTAAATTTCTTCAGGCAGAACTTTCAGATAAAAAAATTATCTTGATCCTCTGTAGAGCAGAAGTCCACAATGATAATAAATATTCATCATAAAAATAGGGCTCAAAAGAAAAGAGGTCCTTTTAAATTAAACTCCAGTCACACCTCCTGTGAATCTACCAGTTAAACTAGCAACTGAGTTCTTTGGCTAGAAGCATGAGAGTAAAGATTATTTCACTTAAATTCTGTATTTACTTTGAGTTTCTCTTTAGTAGCTTTGTGCTGCAAACAATGCAGGGCTGAATGTCACATCTATTGCTGAGTGAGGTGTGCTGATAGTAACCCAGAGTATTCCTGGCCAGCAGTGAGACTGAAACTGCATGCTGCAATCTAGCCTCATTTGGTTTGTGCTTAAAAGAGTTATTAGTGAGTAGAAAGTGTCAAGCATATCTAATGGTAACGGTGAAACGTAGCAGAGATCCCTGTCACACAAACACCACACACAGTCGTGTACACCGCTCTCAGCTCATTTTTCTCTGTCTGGTGTCTTGTTCAGTTGCAATAAAAGGTAGCATACAAACTCACATAACCTTCATTCTCTTTTTCAGTGCCATTCTCTTATTGTCAGTTTCTGATTACTATTTCCATGGGGCATGATAGTGTGGGAGACAGCACAGAAAGCAGACATCAGAATGAACAGCTTATGTATTTTCCTCACATTGACTTCAGTTCCAGTACATATGACTCAAGCACAGACATTCAACTCCCACAAATGCTGTCTTGCTACTGAACATGAAGGTAATGTCTCCCTCTTGGCCTTCTTTCTCTAAGAAGGGAGAGGACACTGTAAACCCAAACGTGTCAGTGCAATTAATTCATCACTCATCCTTGCTGTCCTAGATTGGTGATGCCTACTTTCTCTACTGCTGCAGGCTATGTCTTTCAGCGCTGCAGAAAAAATAACCAAAAAAACAAAAACAAATAAAACAAAAAAAAAAAAAACCAAAAACCCAAAAAAACCTTTCTGAAACATAATAAAAGGGATAAGAGCAAAAAAGACTCTGCTAATGGCCAAACCTTTCTGTCAGTCCACTTCCTATAGGCTGCTCAGCTGGGTTTGAATTGTAAGGACAGCTAACAGAGATGTGCAAGTCAGTGCTGGTGTCATGGTTATTGCTTGCTCAGTACCTCAAGTACTATCCTGCAAAATGACTGCCTAAAGGTAAGCATAATGGTTACCGACCTGCAAATGCCAATCCCATGCTGGGACAAGCAATGCTGCTTCCTTTCTCTGATTTCCTTGGCAATGTTAAAGCACACAGCACAGGTAGAAACACAGAGTATTGACTATTCTGACTATCCCCAGGCACTCTAACTCTTTTTATGGTCTTATTAATTTATTTACTGGTGGCTAAATAAAGCATAAGAGCATAAAGCTTGGGCTGTCCAGTATTGTGGACAGCGAAACTGCTGAGAAGGAGGAGTACATTTATTTCCATGGCATCCAAGCTATGGTCCCACAGTATCCAACAGTGTTTTATATATGAATACTAAGTGATCTATCCGTTAAAACCTAACACCTTTGCACAGCCATTTAGGTGTACATGACACAGCTGATCCATCTGTAGTTCAGGGCATTACCACAGGGCATTTGTACTATGAAGAATTAATTTGTAGTGGGATCCATTAGAGTCTAAAGCAATACTTCAATAAGTTACATTATTATCTCCTATGCTTTTATCTTCTCTCCAACCAATCCTCATGCTTCAGGGCATATTCTGATTAGCAGTTGAGAAAGGGGAAAAAAGACATTCCCAGTTGTGTAGATTTATATTATTAGATGGATTGTGAAATTGTGCAGTTTCACTGAAATATCCAGCAGAACTAGGAAGAGGATGCTAGATTAGATGAGCTGCTAATGTGGTTTTGCAAATCCTCTGGAATGTGTTCTAACGCTGAAAATAGTTTGTGCTGTGGTTATTAAGAATAATTTGTCTGGATCTATTGAATAGAAACAACTGGAAGTTTCCCTCTGGGTTTTGTTGTTAGTTTTCTTTTTTTCTTTTTCTTTTTTTTTTTTTTTTTTTTTAATTAGGCATTGCTTTGTTGGCTCTCTCCAAGTTATTCAGATGGGGCACTCACTTACCAACACAACCCTTTAGCCTGTGGTCTTTCCCAAACACAGAAAAGCTGGCAGGAGGCAGCAGTGGTGGCTTGAATCTATTCATTGATTTTAAAGGACTTTGGATCTGGCCTGTAGGCATGGATCTGTCAGGATTCTAATTTAACTGACATGTACCATTATAAAAGGCTTCATCACTGGAGGGAAGTGGATGAGACCACAGTTAGGTGCACTGGAGAGTAGATAAGATGTGATTTGATATCCTTCCATGCAAACAGTGGTTATAAGGCCTTGCACAAGCTTCAGAGATTCCTTGATCTTCAGTGCAAACTGGGATGGAATTTTCCCCCTCCTATTGCTCCTTTCCCAGTTTTTTGATAAAGTGGCAACATTAATGAGGAAAGCAAAAATATGGTGTGGGGTATTTTTGAGAGCATTAAAGAAATACATGTCTGTCAATTTATCTCCTCTGCCATGTCTCTTCATATTCTACTAAGGGCAAATCCTAACCCTGATTAATACGAGATACATTTGGAGAATGGAGATCTTCCCTCTATGCTGATTTTTAGTCAGTGTTTTATGTGGCATTGCCAGTTAGATAACTCCCAAGTGAGACATGATAGCATTGGTACAGTTCCCAAAAAGCATTCAAATTGAATATTTGTGGGTAAACCTGCCAACAGTAAATAATTTCTGGTCTCTTCAAGTGCAAACAAAATGTAGTATTTTAGCTTTGGAACATATTTTTATAGTCCGTGTGGGCCTGAGTGACATGTCTGCTGAGTAATGTCTTTTTCTTTTCAATGTAGTACATACTGTTTCTAGAAATATATACCCTTTTTAGTAATGCACAATAGAAGCTCTTTAAGCAACTGATCTGCTATCAAAAGAGATGAAGGTCACTTGCTTGGAAGTACCAAAACCTTGTTAGAGTCAATATGTGCAAATAGCTAAGTGAAATACATTTCCTATGACAGCCATAGCCCCAGCAGAAATGCCCATGGACAAAGTAATAGATCAACAAATATAGTTGCTTTATCTATCATTGGATGCAGCTGAAGTTGTGGTGTGGAGGAGGGATGTCTTTAAGCCCTTATGGCATGACTTTCCATCCCAGAGCTGAAGCTGTGATGGCTGTGTGCAGAGGGAACAGAGACATCAAAGCCATTTGGTATTTCTGTAATGCCAAGTGCTTTGTATGTTAAAACCAAGCTGCTGAGGGACAAATGCAGATCTTCATTTCAAAGACATAAAAGACTCCTGTGCTGCTGATTCCAAGATTTTATGTTAGATTTTATTTTTTTCTTATGTCCTTAATGCTTACCAAGTTTGTAAGGTAAATAGGAAAAGATGGCCGTAGACTTTATGCTTATGGACTCCTTGTATCTTCCGATACTTCTTGTATCTTCCTTGAAATAAGAAACGACTTCTGAAAGACCAGCCAATAAACTTTTCTTTCATCTCCAACTCATCCAGCATTCTGTTTACAGTAGATATATTTGTTTTGAAAAATAAGCTATTTCAGCAAGTTCTTTAAGTGCCATTGAGAACAAATAGAGCAATATTAACACTCCTGATAGGACGAAGTTTCTTCTCATTTGTTGGCATTTTAGAGATTCATTTATATGACTAGCTGGCAAATGGCAAGAAATTTTGTAGGGACATTATGAAAATATACTTGAAATTTCTATATCTATTTCTGAATTTCTATATATCAGATCACTGGGTTACTTTATACTTAATATCACCTACTTGCACAATATGATACTTGCTATAAAAGTTTCCTTTTAGAGTTATTTATTATGAAGTACAACCAAAATTATTCCAGAAATAAAAAATCAGAGAATACAAGCAACTGAATTTACTCAAAGTCTATATGTGCTTCTTCCAAATGAATTTTTAATTATGCTCAAATTTATATTCTTTACAGATTATTTATAACATTTATAACATTTCATATTTCTTCATCTTGAGCTTTCACCTTTTCATAGGACAGGCAAAAAGCATACTTTTATGCTACGTTTTATTGATGCTGCTCGGCCTGTTTACAGCCCTCTGATGAATAATAAGAAATTTTGTCATTTTCCTATGAACACAAACCCCATAATATGGGGCCACTGGCTTTTCTCTAGTACCAGAGAAGTTAGTGTTTTCTTAGAAGACATTATCAGTTTTCATGCCTTAATTCAGCATGTTTTCAGTAGTGTTGAATGCTTAACAAAAATAGTTATAAAAGTAAAATGCTTAGTTTTTACTCACACACAAATTAGCCATTACAGTTGATCTAGTGTTACGAAAACATACTAATGAGGGAGGAAAGTAGAAAAATGCTTTGATTAAAATCTCTATTTCTGCTTATTCAGTTTATATAAGAGGGCATCCTGCTTGTCGAGCTGATTTCTTTCTAATGCAGGATAACCCACCTAGTTAATCTTGCAATGCCAGCAGCTGTAATGTTTTTGAACTTCAGCAAAGCTTTTGATACAGTCTCTCAGTATCCTTCTGGACAAATCTTCAGCACACAGGTGAATAATTCAGTGGGCGAGCAGCTGGTCATGGGTCAGTCACGAAGGGTTATACTGAGTGGGGTAACATCAGGCTGGGCTCCCCTCACGTGTAGGGTTCTGTAGGACTCCATCCTTGGCCCACTTCTCTTCAACACTTCGTTAATGTCTTGGACACAGGACTTGAAGGAATACTAATTAAATTCGCCAACAGCACTAAGCTGGGAGAAGCTGTTGATTTCCTCAAGAGAGAGAGGCCTGGCAAAAAGTCACAATCAGAGAGATGTGCAATCCGCAGTGATATGAGCTCTTAAAGGACAAATGCTAGATTCTGGACCTGGGTTAAGATCCAGTTTTTGAAGTTATTAGAAGGAGGGCTCTGCCTGAATTGAAGTTCAAATTGCACCATATGCCTGAGTCAATATTATGGGTTTTACTTAACCGTAAATGTGTGTGAGAGAGAGAGAAATAGAAAGAAGTAGAAAAGGGGTGGGGGAGAGAGAGTGACAGAGAGACAGATTAAATACAAAATAACCCCTTTCTGGGGTAGCAGCATCCTTTTGATCCTCTTCTTCTAGTCTTCTCAGTGGTAGGAGTCCTGCAAAAACATAAGGTTCACTGGATTAATGTACATTCAGGCCAGATAGGAATGCCCAGGGACCTTCCCTGGGGGCAGCAAGTTTGGCACAGTCTCTTCCAGTAGACTCTGGATCTATTGCATAACTTGCATTACATGCAGTTGTCAGGTGCAAGGCCTCAGGAATGAGTCAGGGGGCACTTCGGGGGTCTTTGATGGTTTTTGTTACCTCTTCAGCTGCCTCTCACTCGAATGTCCCATGTGGACGTGGCCTGCCTGCAGTGGGGGTTTTTCACAACTGACCCAGTTTATGTAAGGGAGGATGGGTGCTATTTCCCTCTGGCCAGAGGTTATGCTACACCCACAAAAACTCTACTTCTCTCCCCACTGGGTTGTAAAGGAGTGTGTGCAAACCTGGCCTCAGCAAATGACCATGTGGGCTGTGGCCTTCTCCTCCTCAGATCCAGCCAGAGCAAATTTCAGGACAGCTGCTGGGTTTCACTTTCCTGTAGACATTCTTCTTCCTGAGCCCTGTTTACTTCTTCCCAGACCTCAGATAATTGAACAATAGTGTCACTTTATCTTATCTCAAGTTTCCATCGGCTTAACTCACAGTCCAAAATTCCAGTCAGAGGGATATTGAGGGAGGGGTGGGCTTTGGTGGTTGCATCTTCATTATATAGCTTTGCCATAATGGGCAAAAAATCCTCCATAACATTGTTTAAACCATTAACTATAACATTTCAGTCTCACAACCTGGTACAGAAGCAGCTGAGGTCACTTGGTCCATTCAGCCTGGAGTAGAGGAGACTGAAGGCAGATCTCATTGTGGTCTTCAACATCCTCAGGAGGGGAAGTGGAGGGGCAGGTGCAAATCACTTCACTCTCATGACCAGTGACAAGACTCAGAGAAACAGAATGAAGCTGTGTCAGGAGAGGTTTTAGTGAGATACCAGGAAAACATTTTTCATCTTCATCATTGGGGGTGCATGGGCACTGGGACATTCTCCCAGGAGAGTGGTCACAGCACCAAGCCTGTCTGAATTCAAGTGCTTGGACAATGCTATCAGGCACATGGTGTGATTCTGGGGGAGGTCTGCACAGGGCTAGGGGTTGGACTCAATAATTCTGATGTGTTCCTTCCAGCTCAGCATATTCTACAGTTCTGTAATATTGTTTTAGTATTCATCTAGTGACCACTAGAATAGCCAGCCTGAGAGTTTTTTTAAAATTCATTTAGAATGTAAACAAAAACACCAAAAAGGAGACAACGTAGACAATTCATGTCAGAGAACTGTTTTCTTAGTTCATAAAAAGACTTTCTTTCTTATTAGATGGTGGTATATTGATATTCCATCATATTACAATGGGGAAAAAAAAACATAACTCCCAAACATGTTTGACTCAAAAGTCTGATTGTTTCTCACTCATTCTCCCTTAAAACTTGCATAGCAGCTACCAACAGAAGAGCAACCAACACAGCTCCAATACTGTAGAAAATAGAAATGGATACAAAGAATATACAAGAATATATAAAGAATACCTCTTGTAATATCTCCATTATCTTTCTCCTAGGTGCCATAATGCATAAAATCTTCAAGTACCATTTAACTAAATCTAGAAGTGCTCCAATATAAATGTAAACAGGCAGAAACCATCAGATATTTTCCAAGATCGTCTACAAAGGGAGCCAGGAAAATTGCTATAACTGAAGCCAAGCAAGGCCAGACTTGACATCCATCTATTAAGATCAATTAGGAATAATTAAATCATGTTGCATGGTGGAGTAGATTGACTCTTCCAACCAGGTGATAATAACATCATTTCCCCTTTAGCCCAAACAGCCAATATTGTCGATCTGTTTTTATTAGGAAAGAAGGCTGATTATGGGGACCTACAGTACTCTTTGATGTACTCAAGTTTGTTTGCAAAGAGTATGCTCAGTCTTTTTGGTTTGAAAAAATAGAAATAAAAAATGAAAGGCATTTTTCTTGCACACAAATCTCCAAGTCTGACTTTTGGGCGTGTTTGGGGTGTTTTTCTTAAAAGTGAGGGTGCACACATTCCTCCCGCTTGCTGGCACAGACACACAGACGTGTTTTTTGTTTTTCAGGCGTCTTTAAACACACTCAGATGAACACTGTCTCTCCAGAATTTGTCGGCTATTGCCCACCATGCAGCTTTAGACAGTAGAATAACCCCACATCTGAACAGCAGACTGCCGAGCAGGAGCATTCAGGCTGAGTTACCAAGATGCAGTGCTAAGTGACTGTACCCGGTTGTGCCAGCAGCACAGTCGTGTTCGCCAGCAAACCTTGGCTGCTTGTCTGAAATCTGTGCTCCAGCTGCTGGGGCTGTCTCTTGCAAAACTTCTTGGGTTTGGTTACATTTTAAAAGGGAATCTACCTTCCTTCCACCTACAGGGAACAGGGAGTTTTGACGTGGGTTTTAACATATTCATCTTCTCTTCACAAGACCAAAAGCTTGCCAAAAATAATGGCAGCTATTAATGCCTAACATAATAAGAGTGAATAGAGAACTTCATTGTTAAACAAAAATATTGATCCTTGTACTTGCTGGGTGGGGAGTAGTCTGAGATTCAGTAATTACAGCTTCTGTTTCAGTCTCCAGAATAGACTCCAACAAAATGACAGCAAAATTACTTTAATCTGTCTGAGGTTTTGTGTCCATAGATCAAACAAACAGAACAATATCACACCTTTTGCAGAGAATAAACCTATGGCTGCTCTAAATTAGTATTTGGTATCAAGCCGATTCAAGACTTAACAAAATCAATCAAAATATTTCTATTGACTTTTCTGACAAATTAATTATATTTTTATGCACCAAGTAATATGGGGTTTTTTCTTTTTTCTGTGAGGGGGAGTAAATGGCTTCCTGCCAAATGACCTGAGGTGATAGAAGCTGTACAGATCCATTGAGAGGGGGCAGGGCAGGGTTTGTGAGGGTTTAGGAACAGGAGGAAATGCTAGCTAGGATATTAATTGTAAAAATCACCTTTTTTAATTAGATATTTTCCAAATCATATGACAATGAATTAAAAGAGTAACAGAACTGATTAGAAAAATATAATGGGCATGTTGACTGCTAAAAAGTGTTGAATGGTAGATAGATAAGCTTTGGACAAAAAGCATCCTTTCTCCTTGCTCTCACCCCCACCTCCAGCAGGGCTCTGTTCAGTACAATTTGCACAACATGCTAACTTTTCTCCACATGCATAAAATGCACAAAGGGTTCCTCAGTTGGTACGTAGCTGGGTCTTGTAAATGCTACCCAAATGATGAAAATGATGCCCTATAAAATATACTGTCTACAGTATATATAAAGTTTATTATAAATGTAATCCTGCATTTTTCCTTCAATGTAGTATTTAAGCATGCTTATCCAAGTGTTTTTCCCCAGTATACTTAGTCTATCAAAACTCAGGTGAAACATGTGCAATCAGCTCTGCATGTGAACATTTCTACTGAAGAGGATTTAATGTGCTGAAAATACTGTAATGCACAATTGTTTCCTGAATCAGAGAAAGAGAAATAAAATAATGCACAAAAACATAGCTAATCAATTTTGAACAGTTCCTGACCATCAGACTTCCTCAAAAGCCTGAGGGTGTTCTTTAGTGCCTTAAAATGCATACTAAATATGCTCTGAGTTTGAAGTTAATAAGGTCTTATTGTTCTGTAAAACAGAAACAAATTAAGAGACTGAAGAAAAATCACACAGGGAAGTGAAATTTCTAACAAAAACTGCATGCAGAAAGTCTGTGAATATCAAACATACCAGTAATTCAGACTTTTTTGTAATTTTTTTTTCTCTTTCTAGTTAATAACTACTACCTATGTTCCACTGGTTAGGAAGATGAAGCAAAATCACATGAATTTCTCCACAACTGTAAAATCAGTTGGAGGTTGAGCAGCATACTGCCTGTCAGTGCTACTAGATAAAGCCTGGTATTAAGAAATGGCAGCACAGTAGGAAAAAGATTGTTTCAATTTTGTTTTCTTTCAGCTTACAGGGAGTCACTAGAGGATTTGTAATACTCTGTGTACATTCACCATTGGTGTAAACTTGAAAAACCGTGTCTGTCTTAGGCTGGCATGGAATATCCATACTAGAATGAAGGGTAGGAGGGCAAATGATATTTGTTCCCTGATAATTAGCTTTTCATAAACACTGCACCCATTTCCAAATTGCATGTCTCTTTTATTTAAGAAAAAATATCTGGAAAATTTTTATAACAAAATACACATTGTGCCAGCACCTTGTTGAAATGGAAGTGCTTTACATTATGTTGGAGACACAAGATAAGTAAATTCAGTTTTATTATATGGAGAAGTGAAAGATTCAAAGCAACTTTCAAAAAGGCATAACCTTTTATTTCTGTCTCAAATATTAATTACAGTAAGAATATGGCTACGAATAATTCTGTGGCTTTCCTGTTAGTAAAGTAGAAAGCAAAAGCAAGTAGACCACAGTTACTTCTCCTTGTCATCTACTGGAGGCAATCAGAAAGGAAAAGTCACATGCAACAAATGAATACTACATTCGGATACCCTGATGATAGGGGTTCTTATTCAAACAGGATTTTAAAACAAAAGCAAAAAAGTGGTAAATAAATTTTGCTTCTGAAAGTCTTAGCTTTGCTCTCTCAACCTTACTGGGTTAAGAACTACTCCAGTGTTCATAAATACCTGTTTTGATTTCTTTAAAGTCTCCTGGAAGACGGAGTCATTTTTGAACATTGTTAGCTCATCTACCACTATTTTTTTCCAAGCTGAGAAAATACACTGAAGGAGAAATCTGCAAGCATGCACTGCTCTTTAACTGTGTACTCAGAGGCAGGGAAAGCCTAGTGATCATAGTCCAAGGAAGGAAAGATTAGTCTCTTTTGACTAATCATTTTGACTATATTGTCAGGATCAGTAATAGTTTTGCCTGTCTGCAAAATATGCACAAATAAATATGGTATAAACACTGTTAAGTAAAAAACTGCAGCATTAAATAATATGACCTTGCTACCTTTTCGTTGCAGTGTTATAGTACAAACTTATTTTAATTAGCAGTCAGCAACCAGACTGTAACTTCACTGAAGGAGCATTGAAGAATCACTGCCTATTAACAACCCAGCGGTAAGTAAGCCAGTACAAATACTTATAACCAAATAGTGTACATTTCAGGAGTGGAGAGGATTAGCTATTGGGCACACAACACAGTGGAGGAAATTGCTTTATTCCCAGTACTGCTGGGTACCAGGAGGCAATCACTATGCCTCTAGCCCATTAACAACATTCGGAGTGTTGCTTCCCATAGAAGGGGTTATTGGCTAACCACTGGGTGACCAATTAAAAGCTATGAATAAGTCCCAAACCAAACAGCATGGGGCCTGTTTGTGGCACAGTGGTATCATTACTAAAGTGAAAAACTTGATGAGAAAGGAGCATATTTAATTATAGAACTATACAAATGGCTAATTAGGACTATAAAGTGAAATGAATGACTTTCCAGTGGATTTTTGAACGTTACTGATAACTGCTCAGCTTCTTTGGAGACCATGAAAGTGATCTACAGTGCTAGGCTACATGTTATAGTAATGAATAGATCTTCATTACAGGGGACATGTTTGACCTGGTTGCTCAGGTAGCATGGGCAGTCCTAGATTCTGCTCCCTGCAAGGGTTCTGGTGCAGTCCCTGGTCTGCTGTGAGCTTCACTTGCTTTCACCCCATTCTCACAGGTTTAGAGGCAAAAGCATTACCTGCAATTGAAAACCCCTCTCACTTTGAAGTCAAGTGTCTCACTAATTTTGCAGTAGCTTAGACCCATGCTTAGATTTGCCCTTTAAAATCACTAATGGGTTTGAAAAAAAATCTTTCCCCTTCATATCCCTCCCCAGGTTCTTACAAACGCCTACACCTGTACCAGTTATTTTAATCTTTACTGCACAAAGTAGAGATTCCTTTAAATTACTTAGTCTAGCTTCCAAAAGAGACCCCAGAGCCCAATGATTTCTTAATGAGTAGTGAACTTTTCATTTCTTCGCTACATGTATCCTCAAAATGAGGAGAGGAATGTTTCAACTTTGCAAAAATAAAGAGACCTGATTTTTTAACTGAGCTTTTTTTCCAGCTGTGTAAGCACTCTGAGGTCTAGAGAGGATCCTTATCCAGGCAAACAACCCATGCAGTTATTTATTGACACAATTAGTGGCAACAGGAAAAGGAGAGGCTGAATTTTGGTTAGTGTAGTGGGCATATTCTACAGCTGCATAAAAAATGTGTGTTACAATAGATCCATACCACACAAAGCAGTAAAGACAGAGCAAAGCCTGGCCATTGGAGTCCCTCAGTGCAGACAAAAACCCTTGTAAAGCCTAGGTTTCAGTGGTACAAGAGTTGTGCTGACATTTGTTTAGACAGTGTCCCTAGATTCCCTGAAGATGGGGGTCTTGCACATTCACGGTACACAAAGAGCGTGGAAGGCCTGGGAGAAGTTTGTGGGCATGCATCCCTAACCAGAAACTGAGCTCAGTTTTACTTTTGGGGAGCTCTGTCTACATTTCTCAGTCTGCAAAAGAAAATTGTCTCTCCTTCCTGATTACCAGGCTTTTTCACCCTAAATAGTCAATGCTAAAGGCTTGAAAGATTTAGCATCACTCTCAATACCTTATGGCCTCACTTTCATTACATGCATTATCATATAAGTGCACAACTTTTCTGTCCTAACATGCAGAAATTAATGCAGTTCGTTGTTGACAAATAGAAAATCAATTAATGTTTCCAATAAATAGCAATCTCAGTTAGATCAGCTTGCTTACGATGCCTTTCTGCCCTAATCAAGTCATGAGACTCTAGCGTGTGAGTCCTATTTTAACAATGCACCATGGACATGATAACATACTTCTTTGAGGCTTAACTTGAAGTTTGGCTAACCCATCATTTGAATCTATTTTAAAGTGACTTAAACCACTTTTTTAGCTTTGATACCTCATGAAATATGAATGTAAGGCTAGGCTATAATAATATCAGTTGGGGTTGGTGTTTTACTTTTTTGGGAAGGTTGTTTTTCTTTTTTGGTTGGGGGGATTGATTGGGTCTTTTTTTGTTTTGTTTTTTCCACCAAGGTGAAGCTTGCCAGATGGTTGTGGATCTGCTGTTTTATAAGCCTATAAAAGACAGCAATCTCAGCAACCGGAGACCTTCTGGCTTTACCTGCAGTGTCCAAAGCCCTTTTCTCAAGAATTAAGAAACTTCTTAAAAGCAGCAGAAAATGATCATCAGATATGATACACAAATCATTACAAATAGCAATTTCTAAGATATTTCAAATTCTGAGTTTTTCCCTGAAAAATCTACCATTTTGTTGTCTGAAAAAAAATATAGAACATCATTATTTATTGGGAGACAATATAAAAAATATATTTTTTGCAACTCTTATACTCTTTATATGGAATAAATCCTAAAGCTGGCATGAGATTGAGTTGTACACAATGATATTAGACAGAGAAGTACCAGAAAAAAGATAATTAGAAATCTGTCAATACTCTTCTGAGTCTTAAGCTTATCCACAGATGCTTATATTAATGAAAAAGTTTATCTTCACATAATCAAGTTATTTTCTCCATGTTTTACTTCTGAAGACAGAATAATACTGAAAGATTATTTTGCACACTAATCATAAATGCTGTTTTTCACAAAATCACACTATGCAACAGAAATCACTATAAACGTTTTTAATCTTTGAGCTTAATTTGATTTATTAATTGATATGCAGTGAAAACCAGACAATAAAGCTGTGAAGTAACAAAAATTCAGAGAAAGTTTGGAAATATTTCACCTAACCATCAACACAGGAAACACTATTCTAGTAGTGTGATCAAGGGAAGAGGTGTACAAAATGGTAAATGATCAGCTCCTTAAAAATTACAATTCCAGCTATGGTGTGCAGAATACTTTATTTCTGCTTAAAGGAAAGGGCCAGACTGTGAGTTGCTCTAAATGTTCTCATCAGCTTTTCTTTGCTAGCATGTCCCATAGTCTGTCGCTCCCCCAGTCATTGATAAAAAATGATTGTATGTTGACATGGACTGTACCATTTCAAACTATCAGAAATTATTCATTTTGGTATGAAACTAAAAAGGTCTCTTTTTTTTATGCTGAACAACTGTAGTAACAAACAGACTGTACACATTACAAATTCTTAAAAGCAGCCATGGCAGCAAGCATGGCAATATGATTTATCGTTCTACACTAATCTGAATGCCTAGACATAATTTATTGATGTGGTACACTGCACAGGTTGATATGTTAGAGAACTATAGCAAAAAACTTCATTCAACACCCTAGGAAATGCCTTGTTATCTGGATAAATTAAAGCTGGCAAAGTTAATTTTCAAAGAAAGGGTAGAAAGGTATAAAGTGACCACCCATGGATCCAGTGACTAGACAATTGTTGCAATTTCAGTGTTTGTTGGTCAAGACAATGATTGTGGTCTTGATCCATTGGGGATGGGAGAAACCCACTAAACACAATGTTTAGAGGTTAATATATGCTCAGGCTGGGTGGGAACACCCGAGTACCTCCCCTGGGGTGGGGAGTTCTACACTGAATTATTTAATTCTGTGGGTCATGGGGCACTTCAAGGGTCTCTTTTCAGGCCTCTGACATCAGCACGGTTGACCCAAATATGTCCACTACAAGGGATGAATTCCTTCAGGCCAACTGCTAATGTGCCAGTACTTCCCAGGGGAAGTTTCACACCTGAGCCAGTTACATAATGGAGGAGAGTGGCATGATACCAGCTTGTAACCTCTGATATTGCGTGTGCAGATATGCAATTTGTGTTGCATATCTTCAGAAAAGCACCCACTGCTTTTGCAAGTGGCCAAGTGTTTTGAGTCATTAATCATTAACATTCCAGTCTCCTATACTTGCTAATCTCTTGTATATTCAAGCAGAACACCAAATTTGATAAAGATTTTCTTGAAAAAAGGCTGATAGATCAAATTTGATCCTAACTTACTGGAAGGGAGATTGCCACAAATTGTAATTTTTTTGCCTTTTTGTACCCAACTCCTTATGAATATTCCTCTTGCTTCATATGATGAAAATACTTGCCACTATGGTCCTATGCAGTTGAATAGCCCAATCTATATACTAGTCTTTTAATTTACCATATGTTTGTCAATATGCTATTCTTTAATTAGAATGAAAGAGATGGCAAATATGTAGTTTCTTTCTTAAGAACATTTATGTAAACTGAGCATCCAGTGCTGAAACAATGCAAAAAAAAAAAAAAAAAGATGTGGCTAAGCTGACACACAGTAAAACAATTTAATTCTGTCTTCCCCAAAATGCAATGTGGTGGGTTGGCCTTGGCTGTCTTCCAGGTGCACCACTAAGATACTTTATCAATCCTTTCCTGGACAGAGGGAAAAATATGAAGACAGGCTCTGAAGCTGAGATAAGGACAGGGAGAGATCAGACACCTATTATTGTCATAGGCAAAACAGAATCAACTTGGGGAAAATAATACAATTTACTGCTAATCAAATCAAATTAAGAAAATAAGAAATAAGAATAAATATTATGGCACCTCTTCCCCACCCCTCCCTTCTTCCTGGACTCAGCTTCACCCCCAGTTCTCTATTCTTGCCCCACCAGTGTTATAGGGGGACATGGAACAGCAGCTGCAGTCTCTTCATCACTTACTGTCTCTGCCACTCCCTGCTTATTCTTTTGCCCTGACCAAGTGTCAGGTTCCTCCAACAGCAACTAGTCTTTCATGACCCTCTCTAATGTGAGTCCTTTCCACAGGCCACAGTTCTTCACAAATTTCCTCAGCATGTGTCCCTTCCATGGGATCAGTCCTGCAGCAATAGCCTGCTCTAGTGTGGTTCCTTCATGAGATAAGTCCTACCAGCAAACCTGCTCCTCTGTGGGCTTCTTTCTCCACAGGACCACAGATCTGACAGAAGCATGCTCCAGCATGGGCTTCCTGCAGGGTCACATCCTCTTTTAGGCATCCACCTGCTTTGGGCTGCGGATGGATCTCTGCATCCCCAGTGCACTCCATGACCTGCGTCACCATGATCTGCACCACAGGCTGCTGGGGAATCTCTGCCTTAGCACCAGGAACACCTCCTGCCATTCATTCTCCACTGACCTTGGTGTCTGAAGAGTCCCTTCTCTCACACGTTCACCCTTCTTTTTGATAGTTGAAGTTGTACAGCTCTATTTTTCCTTCTCAAGTACTTTATCCCAGAGGTGTTACCACTGTTGCTGACTGACTCAGCTTTGGCCAATGTCTTGGACCCAGCTGGCACTGGTTCTCTCTGATATGAGGGTATGCTTCTGGCATCTTGTTAGAGAAGTAATGTACTCTCAACTCTCCCCCTTTACCTAAACCATGCACATAAATATGCAAATATGCAGAGTTCTTTTCAGCCAGCAGAGATCAATGGGGATAGCAATACTGAGAGGACTGGAGGGGCTTCTGGAAAGAGACATGAATAAAACCCTAGTAGTTGCCAAATTTCTGCAAATAAGTTTAATTTTTGGGAATTAGAAAAGAAATTAGAATGCAGAAACCTAATGTCTGTAGGAATCCATGTTGGTCTAAATATTGGAATGTTGGGAAGAAAATAAATGGAATAGACATCATCCTTAGGAGCTTATTTTACCCAAGCATTTCTTGTATGGGCATATGTTATTGAACAGGTGGATGTGAGGTAGTTGATAAAATAAATCAGTGAATCACTAGACCTCAATGTCTAAGCCCTGTTGAGAAGTGAGAAATGCCAGCTTGGACACATTTAACATAGTAATGCAAATGGATGTCTTCTAGACAGAAACATGATTGAGCCTGTACACCTTGAAGTGGAAGTTCACAACTCTCCCTTGGACAGCAACAGCAAAACACAGATTTTTGACATGTTTAAAATTTCGAAGTTATATCTTTGTCTGGTAAAGATTAGCTCCCACAGAACAATGAAACAACTTGATTCTTAGCTAAATGACTACCTACCTATGACTTCTTCTCTGTGTTTTATTTTTTTTTTACCTAAAATTATCCAAGATTACTTTAAGGAAGACTGTTAGAAAAAATTTCTGTCCATAAATGAACATTTAATAGAAGATATTTATGAAATGTTTTATACTTTTGGACTAATTACAAATGCTTTTTACTTGTACCTGAGGCCTACTTTAAAAAAAAATATACATCATACTCATTGCCTTCATTATTGAGTTCCCTTTTCTCTTAATATGCTGAAGAATGAATTTGTATTCTGTTTCCGAAAATGTGCTTACCATATTAAAGACGTAGGCCAAAAGCTGAAACTTGCAGAGGAACTGCAAAATACGTCTGGCTTTCATGTCAAGCTACTGTGGTTCTCATAAATGTACTACTATGTGGTAGTCAAAAGATTTCTTGGAAGCAAATTCAAATGACGATAATGAATTTTCAGCTGGGTCTTCGAGGTTTCCAGCATCTTTTTCTGCTGATTTTCTTTGGAGGTGGTTGTTTTCTCATATGGTTCATTTTCTAACACCAAGCAGAAATCATCTTTAGTAGTCTGAGAGGGAAGGAGTCTTCAAGGACAAGCACAACACCTTTCCATCCCTGTGTATACAAGCTCTTGCAAGCTCTTGCAAACCATGCTCAATGATTGACATCTTCCTCGGCTTACTATGGTATCTTGTCAAAAGTGATGGAAAGCTGTTGTTTTGGTTTTTTTAATTCCCTTTGAAAATCTAATTTTGCCTTTAAATTGTAAGTAGCACAGTCAACTTGTAATATCCCATCTAATATCGTTACAGCTCATCCTGAGAGCAACGACTGTGACTTGTAAGGTAAACTGAACAGGAAGGTTGACAAAAGTGAGAATTCCATCAGTTTACTTTTGCCTCAATTTTCACAATGGCTACATCAGAAAGACTTTTATTTTTGGCCTTTAAAAATATCAAAGATCCTTGTTTCTCATATAGAGAAATATGAAATAGGTTTTAATATTTAATATATTTTTGAAAAATATTTTTATGTCATAAAATATTTTTATTTTTCATGTCAAAGAAATTTTTATTTTGGTGGTGATACAGTGTTGTTTTGTGAAAGAGTAATGTTGGCATATTGCCTGGTTTTTTGGATGGTGGTGGGTGAAATTGTGGTGTTTCATTTCTTGACACACTTGATAGGTGCAAATAAAAAAGTGGGTTTGCTTTGGAAATTAGGGCACTGATACTTTAAAAGGTAATTATGGTTCTGTCCAGTTATCTCAGGAGTTCCTTGCTTTGGCCAATATTTCTTTGTTAGGGAAATACTGACATTTCTGTCAAAATATTTTGTATTTGACAGCCAGAATAAAAAAGACAAGGTATAATTTCCCCATTAAACTTTCACTGAAGTACAGTTATTTCAACATGCATCTTTATTTTAAACAGCAGATTTGTACCTAATGTAGTGGTATTCCTAAAGTATCTAGCCGTGAAATAACGTTAGTGGCCTAACTAATATTGGGATAACTACAAAAAAAGAAGTAGTAGAGCTTTTCTTCTTTTTAAGGCAACTTCTAGGACTGTGATAACCTACAACAAAGGAAAATTTACCCCTGAAAAAGAAAACAGACAATTTCAAGATACTCTGCCTGCTAAGGGAAGCTTAATGGTAGTCCCTAACAGTCATAATTTTCTGTATCCTCAAATCAAGGCCAAAAGTTAGAGCTTCTGGCCTGGAAAATTGAGTTTTTTCCAACAGTGAAAAAACACCTTATCCCTTGCAATACAGTGAGACACTGATTTGCCTTCAAATGGCAAGAGTTACCTTCAATTCAGTGCAGAAAACAGTATGGTCAGAAAAATTCCAGGTAGAGGAAATAAGACTGATCCCACAGGTCAGTCCCTAGGACTTCTGAGACTTGCAGGCATTATAAAATCTTTCTCATATGGAGTACAGGCTATTAATTCAGGAAATTTATTCAAATTTAAGAAATCTGCACTTTCTAGTTCCTAAAGGAAAAGTGAAGAAATCATGAGATTTCTATATACTGCTTTAAATAAGGCTGAAGGACTGTGGGGCAATAATAGGGAGCCAGAGAGCAAAAGCAATGTGAGTACTCCTTGTTTTCACAAGAGTTAGAATCTTTCTGCTGCTTCTGAAAAAACATTGGTGTAAGCATTTATTTACATTAAACACTCTGGTGTAGAGAAACTTTCCTGAAAAACACATTTCAGTAACCCGTCCCTCAGGCACCCGTAACAATTATCAGCAAAGGCGCTGCTTTCATTTGAATCCATGCATTTGGGGATTACACTGGCTAATAATGGCCCATGATGTACTGTGGACTATGTCAAAGGCATCCACTACACTTCTTCCAGCCTGAACTGAAGGAGAAAGAATCTAGCTTTAGCTATCAGACAAGACTGTTTAACTCATATTCTGTTTGCAGACAGGGGAAGCAAGAGACAGGCAAAAGGTCAGTGGACAAGCCACAGCATTTTCACCAAAGTCATGCCTGGAAACCATTGTAAATGAAAATGCCTCTCCTGTGATTTCCCTCTGTGCTTATGACAGTAGGGCCTTGTATACAAATGATAAAAGCCATAAAACTAAGTAAAATTAATGGAACTTCTTCAAGACATGGCAATCTTCAGGATTATAATACTGGATGGCCTCTTGGGAAATGACAAAAACAACATCTGCAGAATTGGTTTGTCAGGAAGCCAATGCACTTAGGATGCAGGCATTTAGTTACGTGTGCAATTAGAGCAGTTAGTCACAGCAAATTTGTCACGAGTTAAGTTATGAAAGGTTTTATCCCCTGAAAACATAAATTAGATGAAGGCCTGGAGTAGTATGACTATATTAAGGTCTTCACGTATATTCTGCAAGTAATTTCTGGCTAATGAGGAAGGTGTGTTGATAGTTATTGAAAGACTACATCATTATTTGTTATTATTCTTGACTGTCCTCCTGTTCTGTTCATCTGAATGCAAATTAAAAAGTAATATATAAACCAATTAAAGTAAAAATCACACAATGCCTAGCAAAATGTGTAAATACAAACAAAATTAATGTATTTGGAAAGGCTATATGGTTTATAAAATGAAGAAATATATTACTGCTCAGATGCAGTAGAAAACATATCAAATACTGTCATAAAAGTGAATTAAGTTAGGAAATTTGCATGCATGATCATCTGTAAATTAGCATGTATAAAAGTAAAATTAATTTATATAGTTGTGATTTTCATATTAAGAGCTGGTATCCTAGAGCTACACTGAAAACATCATTGCAACAGCAGACTCAAAACAGGAAAGGAGAGTGAAAGATGGAGTCCAAAGAACTATAGTTAGTATTTATCAATATGGATGTCCTGCTCTTTTTATGAACTGCTTTAGTTCCTTATTCTAGAACATAAGAATTTTTTATTTGAGTAATTATGTTAATATCAAAGGACGTGCCTAGGACACAAATATATAAAGCGGTATATGCTTGCTCTGACACTGTCCCAAGGCTAAGGGATTAACTTTGCCTTAGTCCTTAATTTCCATTTTGCCTGAGAAAAAATGATTACCAGATGGCTCATGGCTATTTTTACATATTGTATGGCAAGATTCCAGCTGATAATTATGACATTACAGCAACAGTCTATGTTTTGTGTTATGAATATTTGGCACTTAGCTTAGTAATCACTCCATAGAAGTGATTTCTCCTCTTGCTGTCTTTCCGCCTCTGCCTTTTTCTCCTCTTTTCCCCACTTTGCCTCTGTCATGTTCAGCTGAGACAGAAACAAAATTTAGGAAAGTATCTGAGAAAGCAATAATTTTTTTAATGGAGTTTATACTTAAGACAGGAAAACCAGACAACTTGCAACTAAAAATCTCTTCCATTAAACACTTCTCACTTCCAAAAATTGTGTTATTTCTGGATTTGTACTTTTCATTTCTGTTTTGATGTCTTAGACTCCATCAAGGGTAAGTAAGGAGAAATTGTCTCATTCATTGAACATCAGAAGAGCCACGTACTTCAGTAGTGAATTTGCTGCTTATGCTTTCAGGTCTGTCATAGGACAAGTATGTTACAGGATCCACTCACCTTTTTTATTAGCTATTTTGCTTTAAAACCTCCCAGGGAGGCTGTGTGAGAGAGGGAGAATCTGAAAGCAAAGGAAATTGTAATTACAGCAATTTTGTACTGTTATGTAGAAGTAATAAATCTAAAATTACAATGTAGCATTGAAGTCGAGATGAGTCTTAAAGAATACTGGAATTAAGAGCTGTACCTTGTTAATGAGCCAACTCACATGCATTGGAACAGGAAAAATATTACAATGCTGTTTTATTTCAAGTGTAGAAGCCTGTCTTTATTACTTAACTCTCCAAAAGATCATGTAGTTTACCTTGAATTTCTTAGAATCCTGCCTCTGTTATTAATTTAACACTCTTCAAAACATATTTTTAAGGAAATATATCCACAAATGCAAAAGATATGTTTGTATGTACAGCATAAGCAAGAAAGGGGAGAGGGAACATAACAAGAAAATGGAAAGTTAGTATTTTTTAGGATAGATGCTATAGAATGACATTTTTGTAATTGTTACTCATGTTCTGTATATTTTTGTCAGTTTGTTTCTCAGTTGCAATAATTAAAAAAATTTCTATCTGGCTTAAGTGAGAATTAGTTCCTTGTGAATATAAAAAGACTTGGTCAAAAGCTGTATTGCTCTCCCTAGACAATGTGAATAGGAATCATGCACAATTTGGCACCGTTGCTTCTCTATTTGTTTGCCTTTAGCACATACATTCGGCTAATTACTCATGTAGAGTACTCTTTGCTATTCCCCACCCCACATAAATTAACAGTTTACTTTCTGGAAATGAAACACTGTAACTTTCTCTGAATTAATCGTACAAAGCAAAGTGAAATATAAATGAAGTAGCATTTGAAGATAGCTTACTTATATTTTACTCCAAAAAAAGAAAAAAAATTAAAAGGAGGAAAGCTCCACACTTCCCTTAACTTTCTGATATTTTGGGAGGCTGGGGGAGCAGAGCAGGAGCAGGGCATCATCCAGTAGAAGACTGCATATGCCCAATCCAGTTTGTAAATTCATTGGCCAGACACAGAGAATAATTCTGAGGGGAATAGGGATCTCTAGTTCTATTTCTTGCAGAAAGCAGTAAAAAGCAAGTTTCAGAATGAGACAATCTTTTCAAACATTCAAAAGGTAAAAAATCAGAAGAATAGTAGAAAGAGGCTATGCAGTCAGATTCCTCTTCTCATTAAAACCAGCCAAAAAAAAAAAAAAAAAAAAAAAAAAAAAAAAAAACCCTGGTGTCTGTATAAATTGAAGCTCCAATGCAAGCATCTGCAGAAAATTGAGAGCTTTATTAAGAACCTAATAAGAATAAGATGAAAATAATAGGCAATATATAATGACAGAACAATGATTCTAAATCCTTGCCCTAATGAAAATTTTAAAGTAAAAGCATTTACGCATGCTAGAAATCTCATATCAATGAGATATGAGATCTGATGCCTGTTTTGCCTTTAATGATTGATCTCATTACAATTGAATGTGGCTTTAATCCCCTTGTCCCCTGCACTGAATTTGAAGATTAGCATTCTGAGAGACTGAGTCATCAGGTTATTCTGAACAAGTTGCAATCATTGACTTTGAGACAAGTTCTGATCAGTGCAATACAAGGTTAAGGTAATACTTGCTCTTCTTGACATTTTGCCTCCCATTCTCAGTTAGGGAGACAATCAGCTGTCTGTGAAAGATTTCACAAGTGAAGGTGTTTTAAAGTATTTTCTAAAACCAAATTAATGGCACAAAATAATGGGGAACCAACCTATTATAAGGCCTAATTTAAACATATTTTGCCAAATTGAAGTGTAGCCTTTCACCTGCAGTGCTGAACATCCTATCCACATTTGTCTTTTCATTTAATTTCTGCAGAATAGCTCAGTCTTCCGCTTTCAAAGCAGAAGTCATGTAAGCCTGATACCAGGCCATAAATCTTCTCTAGTAGCATGCTACTTTGCTGGAGAGCTGTGGAGGAAGCTCATGTTGTTTTCATTTTCAAGGTGAGAGCTTAAATAGTGATGGTTAATGCAATATCTTCGCTTAACAAGACTTGTTTCCCAATTCAAGTGCTGTTCCTCATGCTGGTGTTTAAAAATTGAATCTACTTTTATACCTTAATACTAAGAAATTGCTTTCAAGAAAAGCTTTCATCTCTTGACTTTATTATATTCAACATGTTTCACAAGATGCTGATTTCTTCTGAGCATTGCTTCTTGTTGCATTTGCATCCTGATCCTTTGTCAGAGAGATTTTGCTCCAATATTTTTAATTTTTTTTTTTTTTTGTTGATGCTCCTGTTCTCTGTGTAGTTGATCAGCTGATTTCTCTCCTGGAAAAGACCTTCCATTTTCTTGGTTCTTTTCTTAGGTACCAATAAAAGAATTTTTCCTACCTCTGTTTTTCAAAAAGTATCATAACTGCACACCTATATGCCGACTATGCATATATGCAGATAACTCTCTGCAAATTAGTTCCTTATACTTTCTTAGCAGGCATCGTGGTAGAAGAAGGGATGTATGTACACATGCTCTCATTTCTTACATGCAAGTGACCAGGTATTATTCAAAAAGAATCCTCTTGAAAATAAAAACTATGCTAACAACATTTCATATAGGAATATGCATCTACTGCTCCGTAGAATTATACAAGAACATATCATAAGATAATGTACAAATGTATGTTAAAGATTATACTCCATGAAAATATGTTTTCAAAACTAGTAATGGATACATTATTAGATAAAACATCAAAGACAAATTTGAAACAAAACCTAATTTTACTGCATATTAACCTCTTCAAAGCTTCAGCTGTTCTTTGTTTTTTCACATTCTTGAGGTTTTTTTTAGTCTGGTATCCAGCATTGGAAATTGGAAGACCAAGTGAAGAGCTAGATACTGGCAATAATATCCTTATTTTACAGGACAACTGAACTCCTACAGATGTCTTCTACCTGGACTTCTGCTAGGCCTTGGACATGGTCCCTACCTCTGAACTGCAGAGATATGTGTTTGATGGATGGCCACATCTGAATATCTAATATCTTAACTAAATATCCATATCTTAAGGTAGGAAGCAGTAAGGACTGGTGTCACTCAGGGGTCCATACTGGAACTAGTAAATATTTCTACATAACCTGATCAATGACACAGAAAATTATATTGAATGCATGTTCAGCAAGTTTGTGGATGGCATCAAGCTGGGTGGTGCAGTTAATACATTGGAAAGAAAGGATGCCCTCCAGAGGGACCTTGAAATGTCTGAAAAGTGGGCCCACGTGACCCTCCTAAAGCTCAACAAAGCCCATTACAAGGTCCTGTGCCTAGGTGGGGTCAGTCCCCAATATCAGTAGAGGCTCTGTGATGACCAGATTGAGAATAGTCCTGCAGGGAAGGGCCTGGTAATATTGTTAGAGGAAAAATTAGATATAAGCCAGCAATGAATGCTTGTGGCCCAGAAAGCTGCAATATCCCATATAGATTTCATAGTTTTTATGATAAATTAGAGAAGTTTTAATGTTGGACTTAAAAACAAAATGAAACATTTTATTCTAATTCTTTTATATAATCCATGTCTTTCCAGTGTGAGAACAGTCTTCACAGAGTTTGAATCAGTATGCTACCTTGCTCTAGAAGTATTCAACAGTCAGGAAAGAGATGGCTCTGCTACATTTTAAAACAGTAGATGAAAAATGTAGTCCACATAAATGTAGTCCTCATAAATCCAGCTGGGTCATTGGGACTGCAACAGGTATTCAACACAGAGAAAGGCTGTACTTATTGAAAACAATGAAGCAAAATTTTAGTGCTATAACTGGCTTTGAATATTTTATACTGTCTGGAAACTGCTAACTATCCCTGAGTGCTGTCAGCAGCCAGTGTGTTTGCACCAGTGAAGCGCTGCTGTCCGGGTTTCTCTAC
>JAGGNK010007826.1:90458-120532 GCA_017590115.1 Montifringilla adamsi | reverse complement strand
CCAGGACCCCCAGCCCACCTCGACCACGGAGTTGTTGCTGAGTTTCCATTTGCTGCCCCCCAGCACGGGGCGGCCGTCGATGAAGATCGGCCGCCGGCCCTCGTTGGCGATGAAGAATTCCCCGTTGTTCTTCAGCTTGATCACCCCTGCAAGGGGAAAAAATTCGGGAATTTCGGGGCATTTCCGGGAATTGCCAAAAATTCCAAAGGGTTCCTGGCCGCCCCTGAGGGTTTTGGGGGGGGTTTTGGAGGGGTTAAAGGGGTGGGGGAGGAAGATTTGAGAGAAATGCTTCAAAAATCGCCCCAAAAATCGCTCAGGGATCCCCAAAATATCCCCAAATGAATGTGGGATCTCAAAACCCACCCAAAAAAACTCCAAAATCCTGAGTCTCCCCCCAAAAAAAGCCCAAATCACCCCTCAAATCATCCTGGGATTCCTTCAAAAAACTCAAAAACTTCCCCAGAAACCCCAAAAAAACACCCAGACACCCAAAAAAACCCTCTGGATATTACCCCCAAAATATCCCCAAATGCATGGGGGAACCTCAAAACCCCAAAATCCCAAATTTCTCCAAAAAAAAAACCCCAAATCCCCCCAGGTCATCCTGGGATCCCTTCAAAAACCCCACAAAAATGCCCCCAAAAATCCCAAAACCTCGAATCCTCCCCCAAAAAACCCAAATCTCTCCCAGATCATCCTGGGATCCCTTCAAAAACCTCAGCAACTCGCCCCAAATCCCCCCCAAAAAAACCCAAAAACCCCAAATCCCCCCAAAAAAACCCCAAAACCCCAAATCCCCCCCAGATCACCCAAGACCCCTCCAAAATCCTCAGCAACTCCCCCCAAAAACCCTAGAAAAAAACCATCAAAACCCCCAAAAATTCTCCAAACTCCCTTTGAGGACCCCCCCAAACGCCTGGGGGACCCCAAAAAACCCAAATCCCCCCCAAAAGCCCCTAAAATCCCCCCCAAAAAAACCCAAATCCCCCCAAGATCACCCCGAGATCCCTCCAAAAATCTCAGCAACTCCCCCCAAAAACCCCAGAAAAAACCCACCCAAAACCCCAAAAAACTCCTCATACCCCCTGTGAAGACCCCCCAAAACCCCCGGGGGACCCCAAAAAACCCCAAAAGCCCCCAAAGCCCCCCCCAAACCCACCCTGCTTGCGGGAGATCTTCCAGGCCGGGCCCTCCAGGGCCAGGTCCACGTCGATCTGGTTGTCCTTGGTGGCTCTGCCCAGGGTGATCTGGGGGGGTTTGGGGTTTTTTGGGGGGGATTTGGGGTTTTTTGGGGTCCCCCAGGGGTTTTGAGGGGTCCTCACAGGGGGTTTGGGGAGGTTTTTAGGGGTTTTGGGGTGTTTTGGGGGTAATTTTGGGGTGTTTAAGGGTGCTTTTGGGGTGTTTTTAGGGTGTTTTGGGGTCAGACAGACAGACAGAGATCACACAGACAGACAGACAGACAGACAGGGTCAGCTCTGCCAGACAGACAGACAGGCAGACGGACGGACACGAGGCTGCTGGGGTTCCCGGGGGTCCCGGGGGTCCCGGGCTCTCACCGTGCTCCAGGACCTCGTCCCGCACATCCCTGTGGGGGGAGGGGAAGGGAAAGGGGGTGAGAGGGGACACAGAGACCCCCAAAAAACCCAAAAACCCAAAATCCCCCCCAAAAAACCCCAAAATTCCCCCTCAGCCCCACATCAGACACGGGGACAGGGCAGGGGATACAGGGACAGGGCAGGAGACAGGTCCTGGTAGGGTAAAACAGCCTGCAGCAGCTTCTGGAAGGTGTCCAGCGAGGGGACAGGGCTCTGGGGACATGGGGACACGTCAGGGGACACGGGGACAGGGCAGGGGATACAGGGACAGGGCAGGAGACAGGTCCTGGTAGGGTAAAACAGCCTGCAGCAGCTTCTGGAAGGTGTCCAGCGAGGGGACAGGGCTCTGGGGACATGGGGACACGTCAGGGGACACGGGGACAGGGCAGGGGATACAGGGACAGGGCAGGAGACAGGTCCTGGTAGGGTAAAACAGCCTGCAGCAGCTTCTGGAAGGTGTCCAGCGAGGGGACAGGGCTCTGGGGACATGGGGACACGTCAGGGGACACGGGGACAGGGCAGGGGATACAGGGACAGGGCAGGAGACAGGTCCTGGTAGGGTAAAACAGCCTGCAGCAGCTTCTGGAAGGTGTCCAGCGAGGGGACAGGGCTCTGGGGACATGGGGACACGTCAGGGGACACGGGGACAGGGCAGGGGATACAGGGACAGGGCAGGAGACAGGTCCTGGTAGGGTAAAACAGCCTGCAGCAGCTTCTGGAAGGTGTCCAGCGAGGGGACAGGGCTCTGGGGACATGGGGACACGTCAGGGGACACGGGGACAGGGCAGGGGATACAGGGACAGGGCAGGAGACAGGTCCTGGTAGGGTAAAACAGCCTGCAGCAGCTTCTGGAAGGTGTCCAGCGAGGGGACAGGGCTCTGGGGACATGGGGACACGTCAGGGGACACGGGGACAGGGCAGGGGATACAGGGACAGGGCAGGAGACAGGTCCTGGTAGGGTAAAACAGCCTGCAGCAGCTTCTGGAAGGTGTCCAGCGAGGGGACAGGGCTCTGGGGACATGGGGACACGTCAGGGGACACGGGGACAGGGCAGGGGATACAGGGACAGGGCAGGAGACAGGTCCTGGTAGGGTAAAACAGCCTGCAGCAGCTTCTGGAAGGTGTCCAGCGAGGGGACAGGGCTCTGGGGACATGGGGACACGTCAGGGGACACGGGGACAGGGCAGGGGATACAGGGACAGGGCAGGAGACAGGTCCTGGTAGGGTAAAACAGCCTGCAGCAGCTTCTGGAAGGTGTCCAGCGAGGGGACAGGGCTCTGGGGACATCAGGGGACACCAGGGGACAGGGGGACAGGGCAGGGGATACAGGGACAGGGCAGGAGACAGGTCCTGGTAGGGTAAAACAGCCTGCAGCAGCTTCTGGAAGGTGTCCAGCGAGGGGACAGGGCTCTGGGGACATGGGGACACGTCAGGGGACACCAGGGGACAGGGGGACAGGGCAGGGGATACAGGGACAGGGCAGGAGACAGGTCCTGGTAGGGTAAAACAGCCTGCAGCAGCTTCTGGAAGGTGTCCAGCGAGGGGACAGGGCTCTGGGGACATGGGGACACGTCAGGGGACACGGGGACAGGGCAGGGGATACAGGGACAGGGCAGGAGACAGGTCCTGGTAGGGTAAAACAGCCTGCAGCAGCTTCTGGAAGGTGTCCAGCGAGGGGACAGGGCTCTGACATTTGGGGACATTTGGGGACACTCCTCACCGATGGCACGCAGGTCAGCAGCAGGGGGTGATGTTGGGTGACACTAGGGGACATTTGGGGACACTCCTCACCGATGGCACGCGGGTCAGCAGCAGGGGGTGATGTTGGGTGACATGTGGGGACATTTGGGGACATTTGGGGACACTCCTCACCGATGGCACGCGGGTCAGCAGCTGCTCCTCGGCTTTGCTGAACAGGACCTTGCTCTGGATGGCGGCCACGGCCTCGGGGTGCAGCTGGCGCATGGCCTGGCACGAGTGCCTGGGGACAGTGGGGACACCCCTGTGACACCCGTGACACTCCTGTGACACCCCAACCCTCGGGGTGCAGCTGGCGCATGGCCTGGCACGAGTGCCTGGGGACAGCGGGGACACTGGGGACAGCTGTGACACCCCTGAGGGACAGCCCCACGGCCTGGCACGAGTGCCTGGGGACATTGGGGACATGTGTGACATGTGTGACAGCCCTGTGACACCCCTGAGGGACAGCCCCACGGCCTGGCACAAGTGCCTGGGGACATTGGGGACACCCCTGTGACAGCCCTCAGGGACAGCCCCGTGGCCTGGCATGACAGCTTGGGGACACAGGTGACACTGCTGGAATTGTCCCCAAATCCCCAGGGACACCTGAGGCTCCCCCTGGGGACACCTGAGGACCCCTGGGGACACCCCAAACCCCCCTTGGGGACACCTGAGGACCCCTGGGGACACCTGAGACCCACTTGGGGACACCTGAGACCCCCTTGGGGACACCCCAAACCTCCCTTGGGGACACCTGAGGTCCCCCTGGGCTCCTAAATCAGAAGCTCCCAGTGCTCCTGGGTGTCACCTGGGTGTCCCATGGGTGTCACCTGTGTCCCCATGCTGTCACCTGCGTCCCCTGACTCTGCCAGACCCGCCCAGACCTGTGGGACCCTCTGAAGCCCCCCAAAGACCCCCCAGGACCCCCCAAAGTGGCCTCACTTACAGGTGACGGGGTCGTAGAGCAGCGAGTACCAGAACTCCAGGTACTCACTGGGGTGTCACACTGGTGTCACAGGGGTGTCACCTGTGTCCCCTTGCTGTCACCTGTGTCCCCTGGCTCTGCCACACCTGTGGGACCCCCCAAAGACCCCCCAGGACCCCCCAAAGTGGCCTCACTTGCAGATGACGGGGTCGTAGAGCAGCGAGTACCAGCGCTCCTGGATCTCGCGCAGGGTGAAGCGGCAGCTGAACTTCACCCCCAGGTGCACCGAGGTCAGGTCGTTGGTCTGGGGGGGAACCCCAAAAAAAACCCAGGTGAGGGGGGGATCCTGGGGGTGTTGGGGTCACCCTAAAATCCTGCAGGTAAGGAGAGACCCCCAAAACTCCCCCAAAGCCCCCCAGATGTGTCTCAGCTGCACCGGGAGAAGCCGTTGGGTCCTAAGTGGCCATTTTGGGGTTCCCCCCAAAATCCCCCAAATTCTCCAGGTGAGGGGGTTCCCCCAATTGAGGAGGGGTCCCCCAGGTGGATGGGGGTCCCCCAAGTTCATCCAGGTGAGGAGAAACCCCCAAACCCTCCCCAAAACCTCCCCAGGTGTGCCCTGACCTGCACCACAAGAAGCCATTGGGTCCGAAGTGACCGTTCTGGGGTTCCCCCTCAAAATTCCCCAAGCCCCCCTAAATTCCCCAATTAAAGGGGGCTCCCTAATTGAAGGGGGTCCCCCAGATGGGCGGGGGTCTCCCAAGCCCCTCCAAGTGAGGAGAGGTCCCCAAAACCCTCTCAGGTGTGCTCTCATCTGCACCACAATTCCTCACTGATGAGTCCCCACTTGCCCAAATCCCTTCCTTGGGGTTACCTGTGGGACCCTCTGAAGCCCCCCAAAGACCCCCCAGGACCCCCCAAAGTGGCCTCACTTACAGGCGACGGGGTCGTAGAGCAGCGAGTACCAGAACTCCAGGTACTCACTGGGGTGTCACACTGGTGTCACAGGGGTGTCACCTGTGTCCCCTTGCTGTCACCTGTGTCCCCTGGCTCTGCCACGCCTGTGGGACCCCCAGAAGCCCCCCAGGACCCCCCAAAGTGGCCTCACTTGCAGATGACGGGGTCGTAGAGCAGCGAGTACCAGCGCTCCTGGATCTCGCGCAGGGTGAAGCGGCAGCTGAACTTCACCCCCAGGTGCACCGAGGTCAGGTCGTTGGTCTGGGGGGGAACCCCAAAAAAAACCCAGGTGAGGGGGGGATCCTGAGGGTGTTGGGGTCACCCTAAAATCCTGCAGGTAAGGAGAGACCCCCAAAACTCCCCCAAAGCCCCCCAGATGTGTCTCAGCTGCACCGGGAGAAGCCGTTGGGTCCTAAGTGGCCATTTTGGGGTTCCCCCCAAAATCCCCCAAATTCTCCAGGTGAGGGGGTTCCCCCAATTGAGGAGGGGTCCCCCAGGTGGATGGGGGTCCCCCAAGTTCATCCAGGTGAGGAGAAACCCCCAAACCCTCCCCAAAACCTCCCCAGGTGTGCCCTGACCTGCACCACAAGAAGCCATTGGGTCCGAAGTGACCGTTCTGGGGTTCCCCCTCAAAATTCCCCAAGCCCCCCTAAATTCCCCAATTAAAGGGGGCTCCCTAATTGAAGGGGGTCCCCCAGATGGGCGGGGGTCTCCCAAGCCCCTCCAAGTGAGGAGAGGTCCCCAAAACCCTCTCAGGTGTGCTCTCATCTGCACCACAATTCCTCACTGATGAGTCCCCACTTGCCCAAATCCCTTCCTTGGGGTTCCCCCCAAAACCCCCCCAAATCCCCCAATTAAGGGGGTGTCCCCAGGCGGGCGGGGGTCCCCCAGGCGGACCCCCAAAACCTCCCCAAGCGTGCCCTCACCTGCACCACAAGAAGCCATTGAGCCCCAAGTGACATTCTGGGCTTCCCCCCAAAACCCCCCCAAATCCCCCAATTAAGGGGGTGTCCCCAGGCGGGCGGGGATCCCCCAGGCGGGCAGGGGTCTCCCCCCCAAAATTTCCCCACATTTTCCCCCAAATTCCCATTTCCCAACCAATTCCCCCTTTTCTTCCCCAAAATTCCCCTTTTTCCCCCAAACTCCCATTTCCCCCATCCCCACCTTTTTCCTCTCCCCGGGGGAGGGCTCCGTGGCCGCCCCTCCCCCCCCCGCCGGCCCCGCCCCCGCCCCGGGCCGCACGGAGCACTGGGAAGGACTGGGAGGGCACTGGGAGGAACTGGGATTAACTGGGATAAACCGGGATTAACTGGGAAGGACTGGGATGGACTGGGAGGGACTGGGAGGGACTGAGAGAGCAGCACGGGGCACTGGGAGGGACTGGGAAGGACTGAGATGGACTGGGAGGGCACTGGGAGGGACTGGGAAGGACTGAGATGGACTGGGAGGGCACTGGGAGGGACTGGGAAGGACTGAGATGGACTGGGAGGGCACTGGGAGGGACTGGGAAGGACTGAGATGGACTGGGAGGGCACTGGGAGGGACTGGGAAGGACTGAGATGGACTGGGAGGGCACTGGGAGGGACTGGGAAGGACTGAGATGGACTGGGAGGGCACTGGGAGGGACTGGGAAGGACTGAGATGGACTGGGAGGGCACTGGGAGGGACTGGGAAGGACTGAGATGGACTGGGAGGGCACTGGGAGGGACTGGGAAGGACTGAGATGGACTGGGAGGGCACTGGGAGGGACTGGGAAGGACTGAGATGGACTGGGAGGGCACTGGGAGGGACTGGGAAGGACTGAGATGGACTGGGAGGGCACTGGGAGGGACTGGGAAGGACTGAGATGGACTGGGAGGGCACTGGGAGGGACTGGGAAGGACTGAGATGGACTGGGAGGGCACTGGGAGGGACTGGGAAGGACTGAGATGGACTGGGAGGGCACTGGGAGGGACTGGGAAGGACTGAGATGGACTGGGAGGGCACTGGGAGGGACTGGGAAGGACTGAGATGGACTGGGAGGGCACTGGGAGGGACTGGGAAGGACTGAGATGGACTGGGAGGGCACTGGGAGGGACTGGGAAGGACTGAGATGGACTGGGAGGGCACTGGGAGGGACTGGGAAGGACTGAGATGGACTGGGAGGGCACTGGGAGGGACTGGGAAGGACTGAGATGGACTGGGAGGGCACTGGGAGGGACTGGGAAGGACTGAGATGGACTGGGAGGGCACTGGGAGGGACTGGGAAGGACTGAGATGGACTGGGAGGGCACTGGGAGGGACTGGGAAGGACTGAGATGGACTGGGAGGGCACTGGGAGGGACTGGGAAGGACTGAGATGGACTGGGAGGGCACTGGGAGGGACTGGGAAGGACTGAGATGGACTGGGAGGGCACTGGGAGGGACTGGGAAGGACTGAGATGGACTGGGAGGGCACTGGGAGGGACTGGGAAGGACTGAGATGGACTGGGAGGGCACTGGGAGGGACTGGGAAGGACTGAGATGGACTGGGAGGGCACTGGGAGGGACTGGGAAGGACTGAGATGGACTGGGAGGGCACTGGGAGGGACTGGGAAGGACTGAGATGGACTGGGAGGGCACTGGGAGGGACTGGGAAGGACTGAGATGGACTGGGAGGGCACTGGGAGGGACTGGGAAGGACTGAGATGGACTGGGAGGGCACTGGGAGGGACTGGGAAGGACTGAGATGGACTGGGAGGGCACTGGGAGGGACTGGGATGGACTGGGGGGCTTGGCCAGGCTGCTCTCCACCAGCTCATTGTCAAACTTCCTCCTTTTAATGAACCTGGAACGGACTGGGATGGACTGGGAGGGACTGAGAGAGCAGCACGGGGCACTGGGAGGGACTGGGAAGGACTGAGATGGACTGGGAGGGACTGGGAGGGAGCACAGTGTCCCCCTCAAGTGTCCCCACCCCCATCCCAGGCTGGGCTCAGCCCCAACCCCGCCTTGTGTCCCCTCCTGTCCCCTGTGCCTCCTCTGTGTCCCTGCCCCGTGTCCCCTCCCCTGTCCCTGGTGTCCCCTCTGTGTCCCCTCCCCCGTCCCTGGTGTCCCCTCTCTGTCCCGTCCCCATGTCCCCATCTCCTCTCTGTCCCCTCCTGCCCCTTTATGTCCCCTGTGTGACCCTGGTGTCCCCTCCCTGTCCCCTGTGCCTCCTCTGTGTCCCCTCTCTGCGTCCTCTCTCCTGTCCCCTGGCTGTCCCTGCTCTGTGTCCCCTCCCTGTCCCTTGCATTCCCTGTGTCCCCAGTGTCCCCTGGCTGTCCCCAGTGTCCCCTGGGTGTCCCCAGTGTCCCTTACCTGGAGGAGCTGCGCCGTTTGGGGACAGTCCCTGTCCTGTGTCCCATCCCTGTCCCTGTGTCCCCAGTGTCCCCTGGCTGTCCCCAGTGTCCCCTGGGTGTCCCCAGTGTCCCTTACCTGGAGGAGCTGTGCCGTTTGGGGACAGTCCCTGCCCTGGCTGTGCCCAGTGTCCCCTGGCTGTCCCCAGTGTCCCCTGCCTGTCCCCGTGTCCCCGGTGTCCCCTGGCTATCCCCAGTGTCCCCTGGGTGTCCCCAGTGTCCCTTACCTGGAGGAGCTGCGCCGTTTGGGGACAGTCCCTGCCCTGGCTGTCCCCAGTGTCCCCTGGCTGTCCCCGGTGTCCCCTGGCTGTCCCCAGTGTCCCCAGGGTGTCCCCGGTGTCCCTTACCTGGAGGAGCTGCGCCGTTTGGGGACAGTCCCCGCGGGGGTGGCCGGGCCCCGCTTGGGCCCCGCCAGGGACTCCTCGTCCTCCGAGCGGCTGGTGGCCATGGTGGCATCTGGGGACGCGTCGGTGTCACCTCGGTGTCACCCCAGGGGGGTTGGGGACAATGGGGACAGAGGGAAGGGGACAGGGAGGGGGCAAAGGACCCTCAGTGTCACCTCCCGGGTGCCACCACAGCCTGGGGGACAGCGAGAGAGGCTTGGGGACACTGGGGGACACTGAGGGGACACGGGGGGGTGACAGGAGGGGGCTAGGGACACTGAGGGGACACTGAGGGGGTGGGGACACTGAAAGGGACAGAAGGGGGTCTGGGGACACTGAGGTGACACTGAGGGGACACGAGGAGGGCGCGGGGCCCTCAAGGCGCCCCCAGCCCCAAACCCCGGCCCGACCGCCGCCACCGCTGTCCCCAAGGCCCCCCCGATGTCCCCAAGCCCTCCCCGATGTCCCCAAGCGTCCCTCAGTGTCCCCTCAGCTCCTCCCCGGTGTCCCCAAGACCCCCCCGCTGTCCCCAAGGGCCCCCTGGCCTCACCAGCGCCTGGAGCTCCCGACCGCCATGGCCGCGCCACTTCCGATCCGCGCCGGAAGTAGAATGACGTCACTGACCCCGCAGTGGGCGCCGCCATGTTGGAGGTTCCGGTGAGGCCTCGGCGTGCGGCGCCATCTTGAGTGTGGGCAGGGCCGCGCTGGTGGCGCTTCAGGCGCCGTTACCGGGGTTGTGGCGGGTCCGGAGCGGCCGGGACCGACCGTGGGGTGAGGACGTGTCCGGTTAGTCCGGGAAACACGGTTTGGCCCGACGGTGAAGCGAACACACCCATCATGGCGGCCTCAATCCATCATGGCGGTCGCCACGCCCATCATGGCGGCCTCCACTCCCATCATGGCGGCGCCCCACCCAAATGGAATTATTTTAATAATTGGAATTATTTTCATTATTTTAGTTTTTAATTATTCAACCAAGCCCTCCCCGATGTCCCCAAGCGTCCCTCAGTGTCCCCTCAGCTCCTCCCCGCTGTCCCCAAGGGCCCCCCGGCCTCACCAGCGCCTGGAGCTCCCGACCGCCATGGCCGCGCCACTTCCGATCCGCGCCGGAAGTAGAATGACGTCACTGACCCCGCAGTGGGCGCCGCCATGTTGGAGGTTCCGGTGAGGCCTCGGCGTGCGGCGCCATCTTGAGTGTGGGCAGGGCCGCGCTGGTGGCGCTTCAGGCGCCGTTACCGGGGTTGTGGCGGGTCCGGAGCGGCTGGGACCGACCGTGGGGTGAGGACGTGTCCGGTTAGTCCGGGAAACACGGTTTGGCCCGACGGTGAAGCGAACACACCCATCATGGCGGCCTCAATCCATCATGGCGGTCGCCACGCCCATCATGGCGGCCTCCACTCCCATCATGGCGGCGCCCCACCCAAATGGAATTATTTTAATAATTGAAATTATTTTCATTATTTTAGTTTTTAATTATTCAAACTACTTAAGTTATTTGAACTATTAACGAGGGGGGTTGTGGCCTGCAGGAAGCGAGGTGAAATATACAACACTATAAATAATAATGCAAATAAATTAAATTATAATCAGTTTAATAGCAGAATAAACCAGCAGCCCTTGGGAGCAGCACCTGGAGAGGGGAAGGGAGTGGGAAACTCTGGAATGTTCTGGAAAATGACCCCAAATTTGTTCTTTGCACCTTTGGGTAAAGGAGAATAATTAATGAGGGGACTAACAATTAATAATTGTTAATGAAGAATTGGTATAAAATATTTAATACACAATAACTTGATTAAGCAACTAGAATATAAACAATTTTTACCTGATAATTGCATAATAAACAGATTAAATCATAGCAAGTAATGAATTTTGGTGAATATAACAACATTGTAGGCAATACACACTTAGTAAACAGATCGAGGAAATAACAAGTAGGTAATTCTATCAAGGAACATTAATAGTCTAATGAAGTGAGATAATTAGCAATAATTAATTACACCCGAGTCCCTCAATGACCCCGCTCCGGTCCCGGCCTCACCTCCCGGAAGTCCGCGTTTCCCGCCCTCTCATTCCATTGGCCGCCTCTCAGCATCTCCCTATTTCTATTGGTTTATCTGCACGTCAGTCAATATCACCCCGCCCCCAGCGCAAGACAGGCCAATCAGCGGCTTGGGCTGCCGGCAGCGCTGACCAATGGCTAGCGCCGGGTTTGGGCGGGGCGGCGGAGGACGCGCGGCGCTGATTGGTCGGCGCGGCATGAGGGGCGGGGCCGGCGCGGGGTTGACAAGATGGCGGCGGAGCCGGTGGAGCTGCACAAGCTGAAGGTGCCGCTGGGAGCGGGAACGGGTCCGGGAGAACCGCGGGGACAGCGCGGGGACAGCGGGGACAGAGCGCGGCAGGCGGGACAGCCCCGGGGGGAGCGCGGGGACAGCGGCTGGGGCTGAGGGAGCGCGCGGGGGAACGGCGGGAAACGGGCCGGGGCTCCGAGGGGGCTCCGAGGGGACCCTGAGGGTCTGGGGGGGGACTTTGAGGGGGATCTTGGGGACACTGAGGTGACACTGAGGGGACACGAGGAGGGCGCGGGGCCCTCAAGGCGCCCCCAGCCCCAAACCCCGGCCCGACCGCCGCCACCGCTGTCCCCAAGGCCCCCCCGATGTCCCCAAGCCCTCCCCGATGTCCCCAAGCGTCCCTCAGTGTCCCCTCAGCTCCTCCCCGCTGTCCCCAAGGGCCCCCCGGCCTCACCAGCGCCTGGAGCTCCCGACCGCCATGGCCGCACCACTTCCGGTCCTCACCGGAAATAGAATGACGTCACTGGCCCCGCAGTGGGCGCCGCCATGTTGGAGGTTCCGGTGAGGCCTCGGCGTGCGGCGCCATCTTGAGTGTGGGCAGGGCCGCGCTGGTGGCGCTTCAGGCGCCGTTACCGGGGTTGTGGCGGGTCCGGAGCGGCCGGGACCGACCGTGGGGTGAGGACGTGTCCGGTTAGTCCGGGAAACACGGTTTGGCCCGACGGTGAAGCGAACACACCCATCATGGCGGCCTCAATCCATCATGGCGGTCGCCACGCCCATCATGGCGGCGCCCCACCCAAATGGAATTATTTTAATAATTGAAATTATTTTCATTATTTTAGTTTTTAATTATTCAAACTACTTAAGTTATTTGAACTATTAACGAGGGGGGTTGTGGCCTGCAGGAAGCGAGGTGAAATATACAACACTATAAATAATAATGCAAATAAATTAAATTATAATCAGTTTAATAGCAGAATAAACCAGCAGCCCTTGGGAGCAGCACCTGGAGAGGGGAAGGGAGTGGGAAACTCTGGAATGTTCTGGAAAATGACCCCAAATTTGTTCTTTGCACCTTTGGGTAAAGGAGAATAATTAATGAGGGGACTAACAATTAATAATTGTTAATGAAGAATTGGTATAAAATATTTAATACACAATAACTTGATTAAGCAACTAGAATATAAACAATTTTTACCTGATAATTGCATAATAAACAGATTAAATCATAGCAAGTAATGAATTTTGGTGAATATAACAACATTGTAGGCAATACACACTTAGTAAACAGATCGAGGAAATAACAAGTAGGTAATTCTATCAAGGAACATTAATAGTCTAATGAAGTGAGATAATTAGCAATAATTAATTACACCCGAGTCCCTCAATGACCCCGCTCCGGTCCCGGCCTCACCTCCCGGAAGTCCGCGTTTCCCGCCCTCTCATTCCATTGGCCGCCTCTCAGCATCTCCCTATTTCTATTGGTTTATCTGCACGTCAGTCAATATCACCCCGCCCCCAGCGCAAGACAGGCCAATCAGCGGCTTGGGCTGCCGGCAGCGCTGACCAATGGCTAGCGCCGGGTTTGGGCGGGGCGGCGGAGGACGCGCGGCGCTGATTGGTCGGCGCGGCATGAGGGGCGGGGCCGGCGCGGGGTTGACAAGATGGCGGCGGAGCCGGTGGAGCTGCACAAGCTGAAGGTGCCGCTGGGAGCGGGAACGGGGCCGGGAGAACCGCGGGGACAGCGCGGGGACAGCGGGGACAGAGCGCGGCAGGCGGGACAGCCCCGGGGGGAGCGCGGGGACAGCGGCTGGGGCTGAGGGAGCGCGCGGGGGAACGGCGGGAAACGGGCCGGGGCTCCGAGGGGGCTCCGAGGGGACCCTGAGGGTCTGGGGGGGGACTTTGAGGGGGATCTGGGGGGGTCCCTGGGGGGAAATCTGGGGGTTCTGAGGGGGATCTGGGGGGATCTGAGGGTCCTGAGGGGGATCTGGGGGTCCTGAGGGGGATCTTGGGGGTCCCTGAGGGGTGATCTGGGGGGACTCTGAGGGGACCTTGAGAGGGATCTGGGGGGTCCTGGGGGAATCTGGAGGTCCTGAGGGGTCCCTGGGGGTCCTGAGGGGATCTGGGGGTCCCTGGGGGTCTCGGGGGTCCTGAGGGGCTCCCCTCTGTGCAGCTGGCCGAGCTGAAGCAGGAGTGCCTGGCGCGGGGCCTGGAGGCCAAAGGCAACAAGCAGGACCTGATCCACCGGCTGCAGGCCTACCTGGAGGAGCACGGTGCGCGCCCCCAGACCCAAATCCCGCACAGCTCCCGCCTGGAATCCCCCCCGAACTCCCCGATCCTCCTTGTTCTGGGAATTTCCCCTCCCTGACCTTTCCCTGCTTTTCCTCCCCAGCCGAGGAGGAGCCCAACGAGGAGGACGTGCTGGGAGAGGAGATCGAGGTGGGCACTGCTGGGGTCATCCCGCTTTTCGGGGGGGCTTGGGGTGGGAATGAGGCAGCATTCCACAATCCCAACCCTTTTCCCATCTTTTTTTGGGGCTAAATCCGCTGGCTTTGGCGCCCGGGATGCTCCAGATGCCGGGAATTTGGGATGGGGGATCCTGGATTTTGGGATCTCGGGTTTTGGGATTGATGCCGTCCCGGGATGGGGGAATGCTGGGAAAAGGGGGGATTTGGGAGATTTTGGGGGATTTTGTGGAAATCTGGGGATTTTTCCTTGGCAATGGCCACAGGCCGGGGTGGATTTTATGGGTTTTCCGTGGATTTTCCATGGATTTTCCATGGATTTTATGGATTTTCCTTGGATTTCCTGTAGGTTTTCCATGGATTTTATGGATTTCCTGTGGGTTTTCCATGGATTTTATGGATTTCCTGTGGGTTTTCCATGGATTTTATGGATTTCCTATGGATTTTCTGTGGATTTCATGGGTTTTTTTAAGGATTTGCCACTGATTTTATGGATTTTCCTTGGGTTTCCCATGGATTTTCCATGGATTTTGTGGATTTCCTCTGGGTTTTCCATGGGTTTTATTGACTTCCCATGGATTTTCTGTGGATTTCATGGTTTTTTTTAAGGATTTGCCACTGATTTTATGGATTTTCCTTGGGTTTCCCATGGATTTTATGGATTTCCCATGGTTTTTCTTGGATTTTATGGATTTCCTGTGAGTTTTCCATGGATTTTATGGATTTCCCATGGATTTTCTGTGGATTTCATGTGTTTTCCATGGATTTTATGGGTTTTTTTATGGATTTGCCACTGATTTTATGGATTTTCCTTGGGTTTCTCAAGGATTTCCCATGGATTTTCCATGGGTTTTATGCATTTTCTAGGATTTTATGGATTTCCCATGGATTTTCTGTGGATTTCATGTGTTTTCCATAGATTTTATGGGTTTTTTTTATGGATTTGCCATTTTATGGATTTTCCTTGGGTTTCTCATGGATTTCCCGTGGATTTTCCATGGATTTTATGAATTTCCCATGGTTTTTCCTTGGACTTTATGGATTTCCCAGGGATTTCCCATGGATTTTCCGTATTTTCCATGGATTTCCCATGGATTTTCGATGAATTTCCCATGGATTTTCCATATTTCCCATGAATTTTCCATGGATTTCCAGGAGGAGGAGCCCAAGGCCCCGGAGCCGCCCGTGAAGGTGGAGGAGGCGCCGGTGAAGTCGCCCGATGTGTGAGGAGAATTCCCAGAAAAATCTGGGAATGGGGGGCTGGGAAAGGGGCTGGGGGATCAGGGATTTTTGGGAATGGGGACAGATCCCACCTGGAGCATCCCTGACCTTTTCCCTCTTTTTCCCAAACTTTTCTCAGGATCCAGGAGAAGAAAGTGGTGAAAATCTCCTCAGAAATCTCCCAGATGGAGGTAAAATCCCCTGGAAAATCCCAATTTTTTTTACTGGAGAATTCCAATTTTTCACTGGAAAACCCCAATTTTTCCCTGGAAAATCCCAGTTTTTTTCTTGGAAAATCCCAATTTCCCTTGAGAAATCCCAATTTCTGTTGGAAAATCCCAATTTTACACTAGAAATTTCCATTTTTTGCTGGCAATTCCCATTTTTTTCCTGAAAAATCCCAACTTTCCCTGGAAAATCCCAATTCCCTGCTGTAAATTCCCAGAATTCCCTTTTTCCTTTCCCATTTTTCCAGAGGATGCAGAAAAGGGCCGAGAGGTTCAACGTCCCCGTCAGCCTGGAGAGCAAAAAGGCAGCGAGGGCAGCACGGTGAGCCTGGAAATTTGGGAATTCTGGGGGGAATTTGGGAATTCTGGGTGGAATTTGGGATGAGATCCATGCCTGGGGAGGGGCTGGGCTGGAATTCTGAGAATTCCAAATTCCTGGGATCAGGGAAAGCTAGAAAAAGAGAATTTGTGGGGATTTTGCGGGATTTTGTGGGAATTTGAGGGATTTTCTTGGGAATTTCAGAGGATTTTTTGGGAATTTTTTGGAATTTTGGGAAGGAATTCCTGCCTGGGCTGGAATTCCCAGAGGATTCTTCATCCTTGGCATCGGGGAACTCCGGGGAAAGGGAATTTGTGGGAATTCCAGCTCTAATTCCCAAAATTCTGCCCTAATTCCTGATTTTTTCATTCCCACAGGTTTGGCTTGGCCACAGTTCCCACAAAAGGTGAGGAGAGGGAATTCCTGGAATGGGAATTCTGGGAATTTCTGGAATTCTGGGAATTCCCTAGCATTGCAAATTCCCCTTTTCCCTCATTTCTGGGAGGGGGAAATTCGGGATTTGGTGGGAAAGATTTGGAAGATTTTTTGGGAATTTTGTGGAATTTTGGGAAGGAATTCCTGCCTGGGCTGGAATTCCCAGAGGATTCTTCATCCTTGGCATCGGGGAACTCCGGGGAAAGGGAATTTGTGGGAATTCCAGCTCTAATTCCCAAAATTCTGCCCTAATTCCTGATTTTTTCATTCCCACAGGTTTGGCTTGGCCACAGTTCCCACAAAAGGTGAGGAGAGGGAATTCCTGGAATGGGAATTCTGGGAATTTCTGGAATTCTGGGAATTCCCTAGCATTGCAAATTCCCCTTTTCCCTCATTTCTGGGAGGGGGAAATTCGGGATTTGGTGGGAAAAGACCCCAAATTATCCTGGATTTTCTTGGGATTTCTCATCCTGAAAAATCCAGGCTTGGGATTTTCCTGGGAATTCCCAGTTCTGGGCTGAAATCTGGGAATTTTGGCCAATTCCTGATGGGAATTTTCTCCTTTTCCAGGGCTCTCAGCAGACTCCAAACCCACGGTGAGGAAATCTGGGATTCCCAGGGAATTGTGGGAATTTGAGTGGAGTTTTTGGGGAATTTCAGTGGGAATTTGGTTGAAATTTTGGGAATTTGGGTGGAGTTCTGGGGGATTCCCATGGGAACTTGGGTGGAATTTTGGGAATTTGGGTGGAATTTTGGGGAATTCAGTTGGAATGGGTGGGAATTAAGGTGGAATTTTGAGATGAGGAGCTGGAATTTCGGGATCCCAGCTGGAATTTTGGGTTTCAATTCCCCAAAAACCCCCAGAGTTTTCCCGGGATCAGCCCCTCTGGAAAAGCCCCGAGCTGAGAAATTTTGGGAATTTTTATTCCGGAGTTTTCCCCTTTGGAAATCCCGAGGATCCCAAATCCCAAATTTCCTTTTCCCAGATAAACCTGGAAAAGCTCAAGGAAAGGGCTCAGAGGTTCGGCCTCAACGTCTCCTCCCTCTCCAAGAAGGTGAGATTTGGGAATTCCAGGAATTCTGGGAATGTCAGGACACCTTTCCCACACCAGGATTATCCCAAAATTCCAAATTTTCCAGCTCTGCTGGTTCCATCCTTCCCTGGGAAGGGAATTTTTGGGAATTTGGGGTTTTTGGGAATTTTGGGATTTGGGGATTGGACTTTTTGGGGATTAGGGTTTTTGGGAATTTTGATTTTTTTGGGGGGATTGGGGTCTTGGGGATTTGGGGGTTTTGGGGATTGGGGTTTTTGGGAACTGGGTTTTTGGGGATTTGGGGATTGGGCTTTTTGGGGATTGGGGTTTTTGGGAATTTTGATTTTTTTTTTTTTGGGAAGTGGGCTTTTTGGGAACTGGGGTTTTGGGAATTTGGGGTTTTTGGGAATTTTGATTTTTTTTTGGGAAGTGGGGTTTTTGGCAACTGGGGTTTTGGGAATTTGGGGTTTTTGGGAACTGGGGTTTTGGGAATTTGGACTTCTTCAGGAATTGGGGTTTTTGGGGATTGGATTTTTTTGGGAGTTGGGTCACCCAGGGATAACAGGAATGTTTCCCTGCCCTGGAATGGGAGCGGGAGAGATCCCAGGGATCCATTCCTGACATTCCTGATCCCATTCCCATCATTCCCAATCCCAGAGTGAGGAGGATGAGAAGCTGAAGAAGAGGAAGGAAAGGTTTGGGATCGTCACCGGGGCCGGAGCCGCCGAGGTCCAGGATTTGGGGCCAGAATTCCAGGATGTGGGGCTTGGAATTCCCAGATTTGGGGTGGGAATTACTGGGATTTGAGGCTGGAAATTTCCAGGATTTGGGGCTGGAATTCCCAGATTTGGGGTGGGAATTACTGGGATTTGAGGCTGGGAATTCCCAGGATTTGGGGCTGGAATTCCTGGGATCCCTGGGCTCCTTCCAAAACCACCAGTTCCCAGCCCTTGAGGGTTCCAGGAATTTGGGGGTTTTCCTTGGATTCAGGGGGGTTTTTCCATGGATTTGGGGACATTTTCTATAGATTTAGGGAGTTTTTCCATGGATTTTGGGACATTTTCCCAGAAATTTTGTGCTTTTCTCACATGGACTTGGCGTTATTTTTCCCAGGGATTTGGGGCCATTTTTCCATAGATTTCAGGACTCATTTCCCAGGGATTTTGGGGCTGTTTTTCCAGGAATTCAGGGCCAGTTTTCCAGGGATTTCAGGACTGTTTTCCCAGGAATTTTGGGGTCTTTTCCCCAGGAATTTGGGGGTTGGAATTCTCTGTGCTTTGGACCATTTTTCCTCAGGAAAACCCACCCCAAATCCCGGGATTTTCCTGCCCTTTGGGATCAGGAATTTCCCCATTCCCACCCCCTTCCCTTTCCCTCTCTTTCCCGGGATTCTCCCTGTGGATTTCTGGAATTTTCACTCTTTTTGGCCCTTCCCAAATCCAGGCAAAGAAGCGGAAAAGGGCAGAAAGGTTCGGGATCGTCTGAGCTGCTGCGGCCTCTCCTCAGGTCAGGATCCCCTTTTCCCTCATCCCCAATTTTCCATGGAATTTCCAGCCCCACCCAGGGAATTCCCCTTTTCCCTCATCCCCAATTTTCCATGGAATTTCCAACCCCCACCCCGGGAATTCTCCTTTCCTTGGAGGATTTTGCTTCTCAGTTTTTGAATTTTTCCCCAAAAAATCAAAGGGAGAAGGAGGAGCTGGGCTTGGGAGGGAGGGAATTCCCAAATCCAGGGCGCAATTCCCAAAATATTGGGGTTTTCTGTGGATTTGGGGTGGTTTTCCAGGGATTTTGAGGTGTTCTTCCATGGATTTGGGGTAGTTTTTCAAGAATTTGGGGTTATTTTTCCAGGAATTCTTGAGCTTTTTTCCCAGGGTTTTTAGGGCTCTTTTCCCAGGAATTTGGGGTTATTTTTCCAGGGATTTTCGGGATGTTTTCCCAGGGATTTGGGGTTATTTTCCCAGGAATTTGGGGCTCTTTTTCCTGGGAATTTGGGGGGATTCATGGAGCAGCTCCCGTGGGAATCACAGCATCCCAATCCCATGGGAATTTTAGGAGTTTCCCGTGGAATCCAAGCAGGAATTCCAGGGATTTCTTGGATTTCCAGGTGGGCCTTGCCTGAACCCTTCCCCTGCTGAAGACTTGAGCTCCCAGGATTTGGAATTTCGGGAATCTCATCCCGGAGCCTTGGGAGCAGCGGGGCCGGGGCCATTCCCGGAATTCCGGGGCCATTCCCAGCCCAAGAGATTCTATTTTTTTGGGAATTCTCCTTTTCCACCCTCAGGAACCTCGGAGACTCTGGGAAATTCCTGGGATGTTCCTTCCCTTCCCAAAAATCCTCAGTTTTTTTCCCAGTTTTTCCCGGTTTTTCCCGGGTTTTGTATTCCCAGTTTTTTCTATTTTCCCGGTTTTTCCCTCGGAAGGGTCGGGCTCTGCCCCTCATCCCACATTTCCCAATAAAAAACTTCCCTTTTCCAAGGAAATCCCATTTTATTCCAGGGGTTTGCATGCCAGGCTGGAACTGTGGGAATTCCCTCCTTTCCTGGGCTATTCCTGTGATTTTCCAGGAATTCCTGGTATTAAATCCAGGTTTTCTCAAGGTTTTTAGTGAGCTTATCCAGGAATTCCCGAGGTTTTCCAGGAATTCGTGTCCCCTCGCTGTCCCCTCCGGGCCAGCTCTGGTGGCCCCGGGCCAGGCGGGTGGAGCGCGGCCAAGCCCCGCGGCCGCGTTCCCGGCGTTAATTGCGTTAATTGCGTTCATTAGCGCCGATGTCGCCCGCGGCCGCGGCCGCCCCGGGGCCGCTCCGGGAGCCGCTGTCGCCGTGGGTGGCCCCGGATGTCCCCGGGCCTCATTTGTGTCACCGTCACCCCCCCACCCCCACCCCCGGGGATGCGAATTAGGTCAGGGGGAGCGGGGCCGGGAACGGGGAACGGGAAAAGGGGAATGGGGAGAGGAAATGGGAATGGGGAGAGGGAATGGGGGAAAGGAAATGGGAATGGGGAGAGGGAATGGGAATGGGGAAAGGGAAAAGGGAATGGGAAAAGGGGAATGGGGAGAGGGAATGGGAATGGGAACGGGAATGGGAATGGGGAGAGAGAATGGGGATGGGGGAAAGGGAAAAGGGGAATGGGAATAGGGAAAGGGAATGGGGGAAAGGGAATGGGAATGGGGAAAGGGAAAAGGGAATGGGGTGAGGGAAAAGGGAATGAGGAGAGGGAAATGGGAAAAGGGAATGGGGAAAGGGGAATGGGAATGGGGAGAGGGAAAAGGGGAATGGGGGAGGGGAAATGGGAATGGGGGGAATGGGAATGGGGGAGGGGGAATGGGAATGGGGGAAATGGGGACAGGGAAAGGGGAATAGGAACAGGAATGGGGAAGGAGAATGGGAAAGGGGAATGAGAACAGCAATGGGAAAGGGAAAAGGGAATGGGAAAAGGGGAATGAGAACAAGAAAAGGGAAACGGGGACAGGGAAAGAGGAATAGGAACAGGAATGGGCATGGGGAATGGGGAAAGGGAAATGGAAATGGGAAATGGGAATGGGGAAAGGGAACAGGAAAAGGGGGATGGGAAAAGGGAACAGAGGAATGGGAATGGAAACAGGAAAAGGGAATGCTAAAAGGGGAATGGGAATGGGAACAGGAGTGGGAGCGGGGCAGGGAACAGGGTAATGGGAACGGGGAGCGGGGCCGGGGGAGCGGAACAAAGCGAGCGCTCGTTCAGGTGTTCGGAGCAGGAAATGACTACCAAAACCCCCCGGTGCCCCCCGGCCCTGGCACGGCCCCGGTGCCCCCCGGTGCCCCCTCGGGCTCGGCCTGGGCTCCCTCCACACCGGAGGGGACAGGACAGGGACAAGGGACAGTGGTCACTCTGGGGACAGGGACAGGGGCAGTGGTCACTCTGGTCACTCAGAGGTGACTGCAGCTGCATGGGAGGGGCCGGGGAGGCCTCGGAGGTGTCCTGGAGGCTCTGGCCAGAGTGGACAGAGGGGACATGGCCAGAGTGGACACTGGGGACATGGACAGAGGGGACATGGCCAGAGTGGACAATGGGGACATGGCCAGAGGGGACATGGCCAGAGTGGACACTGGGGACATGGACAGAGGGGACATGGCCAGAGTGGACAGTAGGGACATGGCCAGAGTGGACACTGGGGACATGGCCAGAATGGACAGTGGGGATATGGCCAGAGTGGACAGTAGGGACAGGGCCAGAGTGGACAATGGGGACATAGCCAGAATGGACAGTGGGGACATGGCCAGAGTGGACAGTAGGGACATGGGCAGAGTGGACAATGGGGACATGGCCAGAGTGGACAATGGGGACATGGCCGGAGGGGACAGTGGGGACATGGCCAGGGTGGATGGAGGGGACAGGGCCAGGGTGGACAGAGGGGACATGGCCAGAATGGACAGTGGGGACATGGCCAGGGTGGACAGAGGGGACAGGGCCAGAGTGGACAGTAGGGACATGGCCAGGGTGGACAGAGGGGACAGGGCCAGTGGCCATGGGGCCACCAACCCAGCAGGAGCCGCTGACCCAGCTGGAGCCACGTCCTTGTGTCCAGTCCTTGTGTCCAGTCCTCACTTGCACACTGGGGGTCACTGCCCACCCTGTCCCTTCCCCTGGTGACACCCCCTGCCCGCCGTGTCCCCCCCCCGCGGTGACACCTCCCTGTCCCCTGGCCAGCCCTAATTAGCCGGGGACATTCCCGGCATAGCTGCAGCCCCTAATGAGGCTCCATAAAGCCCGGCCGGCTCCTGGGGCTGCTCGTAAAATCCCCCCTTAAACTCCCCCCTTGAAATCCTCCCCCATTAAAAATCCCCCCTTAAAACCCCCCATAAAATCCTCCTCTTTAAAAATCCCCTATTAAAAATCCTCCTAAAAAATCCCATTAAAATCCCCCCATTAAAAATTAAAAATCTCCCCCCTAAAATCCCCTTTTACAGTCGAGGGGCCAGGCCGGGACCCCGAGTGTCCCCATTCCTGTCCCGAGTGTCCCCTGTCCTGTCCCCTACACCCAGGGACGGTGACATTGTCCGGGGAGCTGTGCCATGAGGCCACGCGTGGCAGTGTCCCCGTGGTGGTGTCCCCATGGCAATGTCCCCATGGCAGTGTCCCTCTGCCCAGAGTCCCCTGTCCCCCCCTGTCCCCAGTGTCACCCCCAAGGTCCCCTGTGGAACCTTCCAGAGCCCAAATCCTTCCCCCGCCCCCCGGAGGTGACAAAGGTGACAATGGGGACATCGCCACCCCCAGAGCGCGGGGGGTGGAGCTGAAACCTCGGAACTCTCGGATTATTTCTCTACTTTTTTTAAAAAACATTTTTAATTTTTTTTTTTAATTTTTTTTTATCAAAATAAGTTTGCCTCAATTTAAAATGCATTATTTCCAAACAACGAACGGACCAACAGAAAAGGAACCTAAGACGTCACGCACAGCCCGAGAGCGGGAAATAATTAGAATAATTAGAATAATTAGAATAATAATATACTCGGGGGGTGCCACCCCCCGCCACCCCCTGCCTGTGGCACCAGTCGGTCCCGGGCACTGGGACCAGTTAATCCCGGGCACTGGCACCAGTCAGAGCTGGGTACTGGGACCAGTTAGTCCTGGGCACTGGCACCAGTCAGGGCCAGGCACTGGGACCAGTTAATCCCGGGCACTGGGACCAGTCAGAGCCGGGCACTGGCACCAGTTAATCCCATGCACTGGGACCAGTCAGAGCCGGGCACTGGGACCAGTTAGTACCAGGCATTGGGACCAGTCAGAGCTGGGTACTGGGACCAGTTAACCCTGGGCACTGGCACCAGTCAGAACCAGGCACTGGCACCAGTGGTGCCCACTGGGGGGACTGGTTCAGTGCCCGGGGATAACTGGTCCCAGTTTCCAGCTCTGACTGGTCCCAGTGCCCGCCCTGCCCGTCCTGTCCCCTTCGGTGCCACCTGCCTGTGGCAGCCCCGGGGCCTCGGGGGGTTTTTGGGCACCGCGGCTTTGGGGCTCCAGGGCCCCTCCCAGTCCCTCCCAGTCCCTCCCAGCGGTTCCGGACCTTTCCCGGTGGGGGCAGCGCTGGGCCGGGGGGTGTCCCCTGTCCCCCGCCGGCCCCGGAGCCCCCCAGGCACGGACGGGCAAGGCCGGGGGAGCCCCGAGCCCGGGCTGGCACCCCCGGCCACCTCGGGGGGCTTGTGACCACCACGGGGGGCTGCGGCCACCACGGGGGGGTTGTGACCACCACGGGGGGCTGCGGCCACGACGGGGGGCTTGTGACCACCACGGGGGGCTGCGGCCACCACGAGGGGCTGGTGGCCACAGGGCCAGGCTGTGCCCCTTTTGGGGGGCGCAGGGGGCTGTCCCTCCCCTTCCTGCCCCCCCCGGCTGTCCCCGTCCCCTCGCCTCGGCCCCCGCCGGCGCCACCAGGGCGGTGACATCGGGCGGTGGCACCAGCCTGGCACCAGGGGCCCCTTAAGTGCTGCGGCGCCAGGAGGGGGGGCCCGGGGGGGCCGCCTCGGCCCCGTAAGCGCTCCGGGGCTCCGCGGGGCTGCGGCGGAGCCGGCGACAAGTGCTAAAGATCCCGGGTGGCCCTGGAGTCCCCCTAAGTGCTGCTCCCGCCCGGAGCCCCCCGGGCTGCGGCACCCGGGGGATAAGTGCTGGGGGGCCGCGGGGGCTTCTCCCCCTCCCGGAGCCTCCCCCGGCGCCGGGGCCGAGCCCCGCCCGCAGCGCTCGGGGCCGGCAGGGAACCGCAGGAGCCGCGGCGGAGCCTCGGGACACGCGGGGGGTTCGTTCTCACGTGAAACAAACACAAACAACAGAAAAAAAAAAAAAAAAAAAAAAAAAAAAAACCAAAAAAAAAAAAAAAAAAAAAAAAAAAACCAAAACCAAAACCCTCCGAGGGCAGCGCGAGGCGAATGTGCGGCGTAAGCGGAATTTCAGCCCCAGCCGGAGCCTCCCAACAATTCTGGTGTCGCCTCCGGGTGACCCCCGGGCCGCCCTCACCCCCGGCGGAGCCCGGGGCCGGTGCCAGGGCTGGAGCCAAAGCCCGGGCGGAGGCTCCGGGCGCTGCAGCCGCCTTTGCCCGGGGGTCCCCGGGGGTCTCGGGGCTGGAGCGGCCCCTCCGGAGCCGGCCCCGGCTGAGAGGGGAGGGAGCGGGGCGAGCGCCGGCCGGGAGGGCGATTAATAAATAAATAAATTAAAGAAGGGAGGCGGTTTCCTCCCGGTGCCGGGGGTCCCGCGGCCGGACCTCGCTGCGGCCGCGGGGACGGGGTCACCCCCCCCGGGTGTCACCAGCGCTGTCCCCAGCGCTGCTCCAGGAGCTCGGGGAGACGCGGGGCGCGCTCGCTCTTCCTCCTCCTCCTCCTCCTCCTCCTCCTCCTCCTCGTCCTCGTCCTGCTGGGCTGGCCCGGGGGAGCCGCCACCCGGGGCCGTGTCCCCGCGGTGTCCCCGTGTCGCCACCGCGGCGTGGGGGTCCCGGCCCCCCCCTTCCCTTCTCCGTCCGGTCGCTTTATTGCACAATGCGCGTGGGATCGCGGGCTCGCTGCTCCGTGCCATTCTCCTCCTCTCTCCTCCACCATCCAAACCGATTTCAACGCTTGGCCTTTGTCACTTGGCGCTTCCCGCCCCGCCCCGAACCAACAACAAAAAAATAAAAGAAAAAAAAAAAAAAAAAAGGGCAAAAAAAAAAAAGAGCGGAAAAAATGCTGAGGAGCCCGCGGGGGGCAGCGGGGGCTCGCTCGGAGGGGAAGCGGGGAGGCAGCGCGGCTCTAGGAGCAGCCGCAGCGATCCACCACCATGCCGGGGATCTTGCCGTAGATGATCTGCTGCTTGTCGTTGAAGTAGAGCATGTTGATGGGGGACATCTTGGTGGGCGTGCAGCAGGGCCCGGCCGAGCCGCGCGGGTTGGCCTGCTGCACCAGGTGCGTGTGCGGGTACTTCTGCATGAACATGTACTCGCACTGGCCCGAGCAGTAGTTGGCCTTGTAGCGCTTGGGGGCGATGATCCAGTCCCAGCCGAACGCCTCGAAGTCCACGGTGAGCGGGTAGCGGCAGCAGCGCGACTCCGTGGAGTGCTCGTCGCAGTCCAGCCCCAGGTTCCGCCGGGAGCGCTTGTTGTTCTCCAGGACGCGCAGCTCCATGAAGGGGTGCTGGGGACAGCGAGGGGACGGGGACAGCGAGGGGACGGGGACAGCCAGGAGGGGACACGGGGGACAGTGAGGGGACGGGGACAGCGAGGGGATGGGGACAGCGGGGAGGGACGCGGGAGACAGGGGTGAGGGGACGGGATAGATGTGAGGGGACACAGGGGATAGCCAGGAGGGGACACGAGGGACAGGGGTGAGGAGACAGGGACAGCGGGGGGGACACGGGGGACAGATGTGAGGGGACAGGATAGATGTGAGGGGACACAGGGGATAGCCAGGAGGGGACACGGGGGACAGGGGTGAAGGGACAGGGACGGCCGGGAGGGCACAGATGTGAGGGGATACAGGGGACAGTGGTGAGGGGACATGGGACAGTGGTGAGGGGACAGCAATTAGGGGACAAGGACAGCCAGGAAGGGAACACAGGGGACAGTGGTGAGGAGACACAGGGGACAATGGTGGGGACAATGGTGACAAACTGCTCCACTGCACACTGCTCCACCCAGCCCCGCTGCGCTGTGCCAGGGGGTGGTGACATGCCCTGGAGGCGTCCCCAGCCCCACGGAGCTGTCACTGTCCCCACTCCTGTGACTCCAGGCAGTCACCAGCCCCAGAGAGCTGCCACCCACCCCACGAGAGTGTCACTGTCGCCATGGAGCTGTTACTGTCCCCACAAAGCTGTGACCAGCCCCTTGGAGCTGTCACTGTCCCCCAGACCTGTCACTGTCCCCACGACCTGTGACCCCCCTTCCTAAATTGCCACCACCCCTCGGAGCTGTCAGCATCCCCCAGCCCCATCCCACCACCCACCCAGTGCCCCCCTGGGGACACCCCAAACCCGCTGTCCCCCTGGGGGCAGTGCCACCCATCCAGCAGTCCCTCTGTGCCCCCCTGGGGACACCCCAAACCCTCTGTTCCCCCCTCTGGGGACACCCCAAACCCTCTGTCCCCCTGTCTGGGGACTCCCCAAACCCCCTATCCCCTCTCTGGGGACACCCCAAACCCTCTGTGCCCCTCTGGGGACACCCCAAACCTTCTGTCCCCTCTCTGGGGACCCCCTGAGCCCCCACCCCGCGGGCAGTGCCACCCACCAGCCCCTCTGGGGACACCCCAAACCCCCTGTTCCCCCCTCTGGGGACACCCCAAACCCTCTGTCCCCACTCTGGGGACACCCCAAACCCTCTGTCCCCACTCTGGGGACCCCCTGAGCCCCCACCCCGCGGGCAGTGCCACCCACCAGCCCCTCAGCGCCGGGCCCCAGCGAGGTGACAGCCAGGTCGTTGCCGTTGGGGTCGAAGGCGTTGATCTCGATGCCCCAATTGTTGTGGGGCTGCTTGAACCAGTTCTGCAGGACGTGCTTGAAGTCGATGCTCTGCCAGTGGCCGGAGCGCGAGTTGAGCTCGATCTTGAGCGAGCGGATGCGGATGTGGCGGCTGCCCTCGTCCGTGACGGGCTTGAGGCGCAGGATCTGCAGGTACACGGTGGAGGTGTGCTGCACCGGCCGCAGGTACACCCAGAGCTGCGCCTTCACCACCTTGGTGAACATGATCTTGGGGCTGAAGTTGAAGAAGCAGCAGTGCGGGTTGCCCTCGATCTGCACCGCCGGGTCCGCTGCGGGGGGAGCGGGGAGAGGAGGGGTCAGGTGGGCTCGGGTCCCGGTGGGACCCCCGCAGCACGCTGCGGGACAGCCGGGACTGGCTGCGGGACCCCCCGGGCCCTGCACCACGACAGAGACCCTCTGGGACCCCTAAGCACCACTCTGGGACTCCCGAGAGCCTCTCTGGGACCCCCCTGGCCCAGCCGAGAGCCTCTCTGGGATCCCCTCAGCACCACTCCGGGACCCCCGAGAGCCTCTCTGTGACCCCCGGGCCCCTCTCTGGAATCCCCAGCCCCACACCGGGACCCCCGAGCCGCACTCCGGACCCCCCCGGCCCCACTGCAGGACCCCCGAGCTCTCGGGGTCGGGGCAGCCCCTCGTCGGCCCTGCGGAGGTGAAGGTCGGGTCAGAGGCCGCCCCGGGGGTCGCCCGCGAGGAGGTCCCCCCCTGCCCCCTGACCCGCGGCCCCGGGGGGCTCGGGAGGGGCCCGGAGCGCGCCCCCCGCGGGGGGGTCCCGGCCTGTGTGGGGCGGGGGGCTCCGGGCCCGCAGCACCTGCTCGGGGCCGCCCTTCCTCCCCGGGGATCCGCGGGGTGGGGGTCCCAGCACCTCCCACCCCCTGAACCCCGCACCCCACACCTCGGGAGGGGGGGGGGTTCCCGCAGCCCCCCCAAACCCGGCAGGTGACAAAACGCAGCGCCACCAGCGCGGGGGCGGTGACACCCCCGAGCATTCCGGGGGTCCCCCCGGCCCGGCCCCACATCTGTGTCGAATTGAGCTGGGAATTTGCCCCCCCCCCGGCGCAGCCCCCGCCCCCTGCCCGCACCGGTCAGGTTTAATAGCGCCCAGCTGCAGCGCGGGGCCATTTGCTGCGCCGGCCCCGCGGGGGTCACGACACCGGGAATGTCGCCTCCCCTCCCCGGGCCAGCTCGCAAATGGGGCTGGGGGCCGCGGGGACCCCCCCCTCACACCCCCCAGCAGCTCGGGGAGTGGGGATTTGGGGCTCCAGGTGGGGATTTGGGGTGTCCAGGTGGAGATTTGGGGCTCCAGGTGGGGATTTGGGGGCTCCAGGTGGGAATTTGGGGCTCCGGATGGGGTTTTGGGGTGTCCAGGTGGGAATTTGGGGTTCCAGGTGGAGATTTGGGGGCTCCAGGTGGGGATTTGTGGGTTCAGGTGGAGATTTCGGGCTCCAGGTGGGGTTTTGGGGCTCCAGGTGCCACCGGGGCCGCTCCTGCAGAGCCCCCAAAGCCCCTCCTTGGGGACCCCGCTGTCGCTGTCCCCGCGCTGCCCGTGCCGGGGGACACCGGGCGCGGTGGGGGGGGGGTCGGGCGNCCCCCGGACCCCTCCCCAGGGCCTCATTAAGCTCCCCCACCCCCCGCGGGTCGCGGGGGTCACGGGTAGCCCCTCGGGGGGTTTAGGAGCCAATTAACCCTCGCGGCTCGTCCCGGGGGGGCGGCCGGGGGGAACCCGAGATCTTTATGGCTCTGCTGCGCCCATAAAGCGCCTTCCCCTCCTTCTGTTCAGGAGCCATAAAAACCCCGCAATTGCCCGGGGGGGGCGAGCGGGGAGGGGGGAAAAAAAAAATCAAAATAATAACGGAGAGGAGCCCCCACTCCCCTCCCTGGGGCGCATCCGGCCGGGGGTCCGGGCCCGCGGGACCCCCGGGGGGAGGAGGGGCTCTGCCCTTTATTTTGGGGGGCCCCCGAGCTGCCAAAGGGGCGGGGAGGGGGGGCCCGAGGCCCGGGGAGGAAAACCCCAGCGTGTCGTCAATTTTATGGGTAATAAAATTTCAAAGCCGCCCGAGCGCATTTAATGCCTGGGAAGGAAATTCGGGGAGGGGGCGGCAGCGCCTCACACCTCCCTCCCTTCCGCTCGCCCTTCGCCCCCGGCCCCTCGCCCCCCCGGGGGTCGCCCCGGGGGTCCCGCGCCGGGAGCAGGTGGAGAAATCCCGGGGGAAACTGAGGCAGGGAGGGGGCGGAGCCGAGCCAGGCGCGGCCAAGTCCCCGTGTCCCCTCCCGCTGTCCCAGCGGGGACCCCTGGCTGCGCTGGCCTGTCCCCAGCACGGCCCTGCTGTCACCCTGCTGTCACCCTGCTGTCACCCTGCTGTGGCCTTGCCGTCACCCTGATGTCACCTTACCGTCACCCTGCTGCCAGCCTGTCACCCTGTTTGTCACCCTGTTGTCACTCTGCTGTCACCCTGCTGTCACCCCGCCACGTGCCCTGGGGACCGCGGGGTCACCGTGCCACCTGCCCCGTGCCCCCAGTGCCAGGTCCCAGTGCCACCGCTGAGTGGTGCCAGCGTGGTGACAGTCCCCAGGTCCCCAGGCACCAGGGCCAGGTCTCAGCACGCAGTGACGGGTCACGGTCCCCGCTGCCAGCTCCCAGTCCCAGTCCCAGCTCCCAGTCCCAGTTCCCAGTCCCTTGGAAAGTCCCAGCTCCCAGTCCCAGCTCCCAGTCCCAGTTCCAGTCCCCCGTCTCCACTCTCAGGTCCCAGTCCCCCAGTCTCCGTTCCCAGTTTCAGTCCCCAGTCTGAGCTCCCAGTCCCTGCCCCAATCTCAGTCTGCAGTCCCCAATTCCCACTCCCCGGTGTCCTCCCAGTCCCAATCCCAGTCCCCAATCCCAGTTCCCAGTCTCAGTTCCCAGTCTCAGTTCCCAGTCCCAGTCCCAGTTCCCAGTCTCAGTCCCCAGTTTCTGGTCCCAGTACCCAGGGCCAGGTCCCAGTGCTGGTGCTGGGCCGGGTGCTGCTGCCAGCTCCCAGTGCCAGTCCCAGTCCCCTGTCCTAGCACCCAGTACCAGCCCCAGCACTCAGCTCCAGCTCCCAGTGCCAGTCCCAGCTCCCAGTCCTGTGTCCCCAGTCCCCTGTCCCAGCTCCCAGCACTCAGCTCCAGCTTCCAGTCCCCAATCCCAGTCCCAGCTCCCAGTTCCAGTCCAGTGTCAGCACCCTGTCCCCAACCCCAGCACTCAGTGCCAGCTGCTGGTCCCCAGTCCCCAGTCCCCAGTCCCAGGTCCCAGCACTCAGGACCAGCTCCCAGACCTGAGGTCCCAGTCCCAGTCCCCAGTGCCAGTCTCCAGTCCCCAGTGTCACCTCCCAGTCCCAGTGTCAGCACCCTGTCCCCAGCCCCAGTCCCCAGTGCCAGCTCCTGCTCCCCAGCACGGGGCCCCTCTCCCAGTCCCAGTTCCCTCTCCCAGTCCCAGTTCCCTCTCCCAATCCCCTCTCCCAGTCTCTTCTCCCAGTCCCCCTGTCCGCTGTCCCCCTGTCCCCTCGTTGTCCCCGTGTTGTCCCCCGTTGTCCCCTTGTCCCCATCCCCGCGCACACGAAGCGTCCCCGCGGGACCCGCACGGACCGGGGGGGACCAGAAGGGCACGGGGGGGGCTCGGGGACCCCCGCGGGTGACTCGGGGACCC
>JAGGNK010007826.1:37777-53294 GCA_017590115.1 Montifringilla adamsi | reverse complement strand
CCCCCCCCCCAAAAAACAGACACCCCCCCAAAACAGAGATCCCCCAAACGGACCCCAAAACAGAGAGACTCCAAAACGGACCCCAAAAACAGACCCTAAAAACAGAGACACCCCAAAAGAGAGACCCCCCCCAAAACAGACACCCCCAAAACAGAGACCCCAAAACAGAGACCCCAAAACAGAGACCCTAAAAAAGAGACACCCCAAAAAGGACCCCAAAACAGAGACCCCAAAAACAGAGACACCCCAAAATGAGACCCTCTCCCAAAAGAGAGACCCCCCCCTCAAAACAGACACCCCCCCAAAACAGAGATCCCCCAAAACAGAGACCCCAAAACAGAGAGACTCCAAAACAGACCCCAAAACCAGAAACCCTAAAATCAGAGACACCCCAAAATGAGACCCTCCCCCAAAAGAGCGACCCCCCGCAAAACAAACACCCCTCCAAAACAGAGATCCCCCAAAACAGAGACCCCAAAGCAGAGACCCCAAAAACATAGACACCCCCAAAATGAGATCCCCAAAAGAGAGACCCCCCCAAACAGACCTGGAAAACAGAGACCCCAAAACAGAGACACCCCAAAACAGACCCCAAAACCAGAGAGCCCCCAAAAGAGAGACCCCCAAAACAGAGACACCCCCCCCATCCCGGGACCCCAAAACCAAAATGGTGTCGGGGTTCCATACAGGGTTATTTTTGGGGTCAGGGCTGTTTTGGGGTTTGGGAATGTTTTTTGGGGGTCATGGATCCATACAGGGGCTGGTTTTGGGGTCAGGGCTATTTTGGGGTGGGAGTTCCACACAGGGCTGTTTCTGGGGTCGGGGCTGGTTTTGGGGTCGGGTCTGTTTTTGGGGTCAGGGCTATTTTTGGGGTCGGGTCTGTTTTTGGGGTCAGGGCTATTTTTGGGGTGCGGGCTGGTTTTAGGGTCAGGGCTATTTTTGGGGTTGGGGCTGTTTTGGGGGTCGGGGCTGTTTTGGGGGTCGGGTGCTATTTTTGGGATCATGACTCCATACAGGGGCTATTTTTGGGGTCGGGGCTGGTTTTGGGGTCGGGTCTGTTTTTGGGGTCAGGGCTATTTTTGGGGTGCGGGCTGGTTTTAGGGTCAGGGCTATTTTTGGGGTTGGGGCTGTTTTGGGGGTCGGGGCTGTTTTGGGGGTCGGGTGCTATTTTTGGGATCATGACTCCATACAGGGGCTATTTTTGGGGTTGGGGCTCTTTTGGGGTTGGGGCAGTTTTTGGGGTCAGGGCTATTTCTGGGGTCGGGGCTGTTTTTGGGGTCGGGTCTGTTTTTGGGGTCAGGGCTATTTTTGGGGTCGGGTCTGTTTTTGGGGTCAGGGCTATTTTTGGGGTGCGGGCTGGTTTTAGGGTCAGGGCTATTTTTGGGGTTGGGGCTATTTTGGGGTTGGGGCAGTTTTTGGGGTGGGGGCTATTTCTGGGGTCGGGGCTTTTATGGGGGTCGGGTGCTATTTTTGGGACCGTGGCTCCATACAGGGGCTATTTTTGGGGTGGGGGTTCCCCTCGGCTGTCCCTGATGGGTCGGGGGGGGTCCCTGCTGTGCCCCCCAGGTGTCGCAGCGGGGGCCGGTGCTGAAGACCCCCGGCTCGGCCGCGCTGACGGTGCAGTGGCCGCTGGAGCTGCCCAACGGGAAGTGGCTCCTGTACCCCCTGAGCCTGGAGATGGGGACCCCCCCTGTGCCCTGCAGCCCCCCCGCCAACCCCCTGCGCCTCGCCCTGGTGAGATTTGGGGGGGCTGGGGGGGTCCAGAGGGGGTCAGGAGTGTCCAGGGGTGTCCAGGGGTGTTTGGGGTGGTGTCCAGGGGTGGCCAGAGGTGTCCTGGGGGTGCCCAGGGGTGTTTGGGGTGGGGGCACAGGGGTGGCCAGGGGTGGCCAGAGGTGTCTGGGATAGGGGCACAGGGGTGCCCAGGGGTGTCCAGGGGTGCCCAGAGGTGCCCAGTGGTGTCCAGGGGTGCCCAGGGATGTCCAGGGGGTGTCCAGGGGTGGCCAAAGGTGGCCAGAAGTGTCCTGGGGGTGCCCAGGGGTGTTTGGGGTGGGGGGACAGGGGTGCCCAATGGTGTCCAGGGGTGGCCAGGGTACCCTAAATGTGTCCTGGGGTCGGGGGTGGGGGGGAACAACAGGAGGTGCCCAGGGGTGTCCAGGGAATGTCCACACGTGTCCAGGGGTGACCAAAAGTGTCCAGGGGGTGTCCACAGGTGTCCTGGGGGTGCCCGGGGGTCTCTGTCCCCCCCACCCCATGCCCATCTTTTCCCCCCAGGAGCGGCCGGGCCGGGGGGACCCCCCCTCAGAGCCCCCCGCCCGCTCGTGGTGGGTGCCCACTGGGAGGAGGAGGAGGAACGTGACCCTGGTGAGTGGGGGGGTTTGGGGGGCTCTGCTTTTGGGGGGCACCCAGGGTTTGGGGTCCTCCTCCTTCGGGGTGTCCCCGTTCCCGGGATCCCCCTGGTCCTGGGGTGCCCCTGCTCTGGGGCACTGTCCCCTCTCTGTCCCCACGCTGTCCCCTCTGTCCCAGGACTGTGCCCGGGGCACGGCGCGCTGCCGCCCGTTCCGGTGCCCGCTGCCGTCGCTGGAGCGCTCGGAGCTGCGGGCGCGGGGCCGCCTCTGGAACGGGACCTTCCTGGAGGTGAGCGACCCCCGCGTGGGGAGGGGGCTCAGCCCGGCCTGGAGCCCCCCTCCCCAATTCCCAACCCCCAATCCCAGGAGTTCCTGGACGTGGAGAACCTGGAGCTGATCGTGCGCGCCGAGGTCTCGGTCACCTCCCCCCGCGGCAACGTCGTCATCAAGGACGCGGTGGCGCAGGTGGGGACAGCCCTGGGGACATCTGGGGACACCCCCAGACCCCCCAGAACCTCCCCAGGATCCCCCAGAGACCCCCCCAATGTCCCCTATGTCCCAAAGCCCCTCCAGGCCCCCTTGATGTCCCCATGGCCCCACTGATCCCCCTGTGACTCACCCAATGTCCCCCAGTGTCCCCAATGACCCCAGTGACCCCTGTGTGACCCCGTGTGACCCCCGTGTGACCCCCGTGTGACCCCGCTGTCCCCACAGATGTCGGTGTCCCTGCACCTGGACCCGGGCGTGGCCGTCACCGCTGTCCCCTGGTGGGTGCTGCCGCTGGCGGTGCTGCTGGGGCTGCTGCTGCTGGCGCTGCTCGTGCTGGGGCTCTGGAAGGTGAGGCACCCCCTGCTGTCGCGACATGGCACGATAGAGTGGAGCATATCGCGATATGGCACCATACAGCACGGCACATCGCGATACAGCATGCTAGAGTGCGGCGTATCGCCGCGGTATGTGGCGATATATCGCGATATGCCGCACTCTAGCATGCTGTATCGCGATATATCGCCACATACCGTGCTGCTTCAGGATGTGTCATGCCTGCTGCGCCATGCCAGCTGTACCATGTCCTGTCACGTCGTGTCACATCGCGACATGTCGCATCACGTCGTGTCATATCGCGACATGCCCTGCTGTATCATGCATGTCATGTCCTATCGTGACGCGCCCCGCCGTGTCGTGTCTTGCCACCTCAGCTGTGTCCTGTGTCATATGGTGGTATATTACTTCATATCACGATATCTTGTGCTGGCTGGTGCTGTATCGTGATATCCCATGCTCTCCAGCGCTACGTCACGATACATCCCGTGCTCTGGTGCCATATTGCGATACCCCATGCTGTCTGGTACCATATCACGATATCTCACTCTGTCCGGTGTCATGTTGTGATATCTCACTGTGTCTGGTGCCATATCACAATATCTCATGCTGTCCGGTGCTATATCACGATATCTCACTCTGCCCGGTGCCATGTCGCGATATCTCACTCTGCCTGGTGCCATGTATGATATCTCATGCTGTCTGCTGCCATATCGCAATATCTCACTTGTGTCTGGTGCCATATTGCGATATCCCACTGTGGTGCCATATCGTGATATCTCATGCTGTCTGGTGCCATATCACGATATCTCACTCTGTCTGGTGCTATATCACGAAATCTCACTCTGTCCGCTGCCATCGCAATATCTCACTCTGCCCGGTGCCATGTCGCGATATCTCACTGTGTCTGGTGCTATATCGTGATATCTCACTCTGTCTGGTGCTATATCGCGATATCTCACTCTGCCCGGTGCCATATCGCGATATCTCCCCGCCCTCTCTCCCCCAGCTGGGGTTTTTCCGGCGGGCGGCGGCGCCACCGCCGGCCGTGCCGCAGTTCCGGGCCGTGCGCATCCCGCAGGAGCAGCGGCCGCAGGCCCGCGAGGGCCGCACCGGCACCATCCTGCGGCCACAGTGGGCGGCCGGACCCGCGGACAGGGACGGGGACAGCGCCGCGCCCGGACCCGCCTGAGCGACACCCACAGACAGACGGACACGGCACGGACAGACGGACACGGCTGGACAGATGGACGCGGCACGGACAGACGGACACAGCATGGACAGATGGACGTGGCACGGACAGACGGACACGGCTGGACAGACGGACACAGCACGGACAAACGGACACGGCTGGACAGACAGACGCAGCAAGGACAGATGGACATGGCATGGACAGGTGGACGCGGCACAGACAGACGGACACGGCGCGGACAGATGGACACAGCATGGACATGGGAGGGACAGCGACAGGGACAGCACCATGCCAGGACCCGCCTGAGCGACACCCACGGACAGACGGACACGGCTGGACAGACGGACATGGCACGGACAGACGGACACGGCTGGACAGATGGACACGGCTGGACAGATGGACAGGCACGGACAGATGGACACAGCATGGACATGGGAGGGACAGGGACGGGGACAACACTGCGCCGGGACCCGTCTGACCGACACCGACAGACAGACGGACACGGCAAGGACAGAGGGACATGGGCACGGATAGGCACATGGACACGGCATGGACAGATGGACACAGCTGGACAGATGGACATGGGGATGGACACGGGGATGGACACAGCTGGACAGATGGACACGGGACGTGGACAAGGGATGGACTCAACATGAACACAGGTTGGACACGGACAGGGACAGGGACCGGCCGCAGACTCCTGGACCCACCTGAGGGGCATCTGGGGTGGACACAGGGTGGACTCAGGACATGGGATAAGGGACATGGGACAGAGGACATGGGACAGGGGACACAGACACAGGACAGGGGACGTGGGACAGGGACGGTCCCTGGCTGTGCCCTGGGAAGGCCCCATGGAGGCCCTGCCATGTCCTGGAGCTCCAGGATGGACAGTGGCCGGACAGAGCCACGGCCCCAGGGGTCAGTTCGGCCCCAGGGGTCACTTTGTCCCTACGGGTCACTTTTTGTCCCCAATAAAAGGCGCTGACCCCACACTGACCCTGAGTGTTCCTTCAGTGTCCAGGGGCTGACGCCATGATGGGTGTGGCGGCCACCATGATGGGTGTGGAGGCCGCCATGATGGGTGTGGAGGCCACCATGATGGTTGTGGCAGCCTCCATGATTGGAGTGGCGGCTTCTCCGTCGGGCCAAACCGTGTCTCCCGGACTAACCGGACACATCCTCACCCCACGGGCCGGTCCCAGCCGCTCCGGACCCGCCACAACCCCGGTAACGGCGCCTGAAGCGCCACCAGCGCGGCCCTGCCCACACTCAAGATGGCGCCGCATGCTGAGGCCTCACCGGTACCGCCAACATGGCGGCGCGCACTGCGGGGCCACTGACGTCATTCTATTTCCGGTGAGAGCCGGAAGTGGTGCTGCCTTGGCGGCCCGGAGTCCCGGGGGGCTGGTTAAGCTGGGGGGGCTTTGGGGACACCGGGGGGGGCCTTGGGGACCCCCAAACCAACCCCTATTTCCACACCTCCCTTATTAAATCAACCTCCCCCTTTTTTATTTTTTAACACAAAAACCACCACTCGATTTTCTTTAAAAAACCCAAATAAAAAGAAAAAAAAATAGATTTTTTTATTCCAAGCCCTTTTTTTTTTTTTTTTGGGGTAGGGATCGGGGGTCTCCTCAGCGCGGCAGCGGCCGCCGCCCCTTCTTCCTCCTCTTGTGCTTCGTGTCCCCTCTGGGGGGGCCCCCCTGGGCCTGGGGGGGTCCCTGGGGGGGTCCCGCAGCCGCGTGGGGGGCGGGGAAAGCCCCCCCGGCCTCGCCCGGGCCCGGATTCCCCTGGAAAACGCGGGCCAGGAAATCCTGGAGGTCAGCGGGGGAGGGGGGGCTGCCCTTGGGGGGGGCCCTGGGGGGAGAGAAAAGGGGGTTGGGGCACAGCTGGAGCTACCTGGGCACACCTGGATGTACCTAGACAACCCTTGGGCACACCTGGATATACTTTGACACACCTGGGCACTCCCTAGACACCCCCTGGACACACCTGGGCACACCTGAACACACGTGGGCACACGTGGACACACCTGGGCACCCTTGGAGCCTCCTCCCCCAGGACTGACCGCTGGCATCCAGACCCTGGACACCCCCAGGATACCCCAGGACACCCCAGGGGACACCCCCCAGCACTGACCACTGGTGTCCAGCTCCTGGACACCCCTGGGGACCCCCCCAGCACTGACCGCTGGCGTCCGGCGGGCGTGGCTGTCCTGGCGCCGAAGGACAGGTGGTAGGGGACACGGTGACTGTCCGGGGAGATGGCCACGCGCTGGCAGCCCGCCCACTCTGGGGACAGACAGGGGACACGGTCACGGTGACAGCACAGAGACCCCCTGGGGTGGGCATGGTCACCCCCCTGAGTGACCTGGGCATGGTGACATCAGAGACCCCAGGGATGGCCATGGTGTCCCCTTGGTCATGGTGACACCAGAGAGACCCTGGGGTGGGCATGGTGTCCCCCTGGTCATAGTGTCCCCTCAGTCACGGTGACAGCAGAGAGACCCCCTGGGGTGGGCATGGTGTCCCCCTGGTCATAGTGTCCCCTCAGTCACGGTGACAGCAGAGAGACCCCCTGGGGTGGGCATGGTGTCCCCCTGGTCATAGTGTCCCCTCAGTCACGGTGACAGCAGAGAGACCCCCTGGGGTGGGCATGGTGTCCCCCTGGTCATAGTGTCCCCTCAGTCACGGTGACAGCAGAGAGACCCCCTGGGGTGGGCATGGTGTCCCCCTGGTCATAGTGTCCCCTCAGTCACGGTGACAGCAGAGAGACCCCCTGGGGTGGGCATGGTGTCCCCCTGGTCATAGTGTCCCCTCAGTCACGGTGACAGCAGAGAGACCCCCTGGGGTGGGCATGGTGTCCCCCTGGTCATAGTGTCCCCTCAGTCACGGTGACAGCAGAGAGACCCCCTGGGGTGGGCATGGTGTCCCCCTGGTCATAGTGTCCCCTCAGTCACGGTGACAGCAGAGAGACCCCCTGGGGTGGGCATGGTGTCCCCCTGGTCATAGTGTCCCCTCAGTCACGGTGACAGCAGAGAGACCCCCTGGGGTGGGCATGGTGTCCCCCTGGTCATAGTGTCCCCTCAGTCACGGTGACAGCAGAGAGACCCCCTGGGGTGGGCATGGTGTCCCCCTGGTCATAGTGTCCCCTCAGTCACGGTGACAGCAGAGAGACCCCCTGGGGTGGGCATGGTGTCCCCCTGGTCATAGTGTCCCCTCAGTCACGGTGACAGCAGAGAGACCCCCTGGGGTGGGCATGGTGTCCCCCTGGTCATAGTGTCCCCTCAGTCACGGTGACAGCAGAGAGACCCCCTGGGGTGGGCATGGTGTCCCCCTGGTCATAGTGTCCCCTCAGTCACGGTGACAGCAGAGAGACCCCCTGGGGTGGGCATGGTGTCCCCCTGGTCATAGTGTCCCCTCAGTCACGGTGACAGCAGAGAGACCCCCTGGGGTGGGCATGGTGTCCCCCTGGTCATAGTGTCCCCTCAGTCACGGTGACAGCAGAGAGACCCCCTGGGGTGGGCATGGTGTCCCCCTGGTCATAGTGTCCCCTCAGTCACGGTGACAGCAGAGAGACCCCTGGGGGGGGCATGGTCACCCCCCTGAGTGACCTGGGCATGGTGACATCAGAGACCCCAGGGATGGCCATGGTGTCCCCTTGGTCATGGTGACACCAGAGAGACCCTGGGGTGGGCATGGTGTCCCCCTGGTCATAGTGTCCCCCCAGTCACGGTGACAGCAGAGAGACCCCTGGGGTGGGCATGGTCACCCCCCTGAGTGACCTGGGCATGGTGACATCAGAGACCCCAGGGATGGTCATGGTGTCCCCTTGGTCATGGTGTCCCTCTGGTCATGGTGACACCAGAAAGACCCCTGGGATGGTCATGGTGTCCCCTTGGTCATGGTGTCCCCTTGGTCATGGTGACACCAGAGTGGTCCCCAGGATGGTGACACCAGAGAGACCTCAGGAATGGTCATGGTGACACCAGAGAGACCCCTGGGATGGTCATGGTGTTCCCCAAGAGGGACCTGGTCATGGTGTCCCCTTGGTCATGCTGTCCCCTGGCCATGGTGACACCAGGGACACCACGGGACCTGTCACCCCCTGGGCTGGGTGTGGCCACCCCTGTCTCGGGGGCTGTGTCACCGCCAGGTGTGTCCGTGTCCCTCACCGGTGACGTCGTAGATGTGGCCGTCCATGCGGGCCAGGTAGGTGACCTTGAGGCCGAGCAGGCTGGACTCTGCCCACAGGTCACCCTCTTCGGCCGCGTGCCACGCCCCGCACGGGGCACAGTACCGGCCCCCGCGGGGGTCCCTGTCCAGCTGGAACCGCCTGTGGGGACATGGGGACACTGGGGACACTGTGACACCCCCCAGGGACACGCGTGAGACCCCCAGGAGAGGATGTCACCCCCCAAGCCCCCCCCAGAACACAAGGTCACCCAAGCCCCCCAGGACACGATGTCCCCCCCACTGCTGTCCCCATTGTCCCCAGTGTCTCCACAGTGTCCCCACTGTCCCTATAGTCCCTGGTGTGCATGGTGACCCACTGTCCACAGTGTCCCTGCAGTGTCCCCACAGTGTCCCTGCTGTCTGTGGTGTCCCCACTGTCCCCATTGTCCCTGCAGTATCTCAGGTGCCCCACAGAGTCCCTGCAGTCCCCACCGTCCCTGGTGTCCCCGCTGTCCCCGCAGTGTCCCTGGTGTCCGTGGTGTCCCCACTGTCCCCATTGTCCCTGCAGTATCTCAGGTGCCCCACAGTGTCCCTGCAGTCCCCACCGTCCCTGGTGTCCCCGCTGTCCCCGCTGTCCCCGCAGTGTCCCAGGTGTCCCCGCTGTCCCCACCTGTGGCGTCCCCCGCAGCGGGTGCAGCCCATGGCGTCCATGGCGTCCCTGAGCTCCTCCTGCAGCCGGCCCAGGAACGCGCCCAGCGCCCGCGCCAGCTCCCCCCGCGCCAGCTGCTTCCTGGGACCCAAAAAATGGGAATTAGAACCCAAAATATGGGAATTAGAACCCAAAATATGGGATTGGCACCCTGAAAAATGGGATTGGCACCCCAAAATATGGGATTGACCCCCAAAAATGGGATATACGGCCCTAAAAACGCGCCCAGCGCCAGCTCCCCCTGAGCCAGCTGCTTCCTGGGACCCAAAAAATGGGAATCAGAAACCAAAATATGGGATTGGCACCCCAAGTCCCAGATGTCCCACAGTGTCCCTGCAGTGCCCACTGTCCCTGGTGTCCTCGCAGTGTCCCAGGTGTCCTCACTATCCCTGCAGTGTCCCCGCTGTCCCCGCAGTGTCCCTGCTGTCCTTGTTGTCCCCACTGTCCCTGCAGTGTCCCAGATGTCCCACAGTGTCCCTGCAGTGCCAACTGTCCCTGGTGTCCCCGCAGTGTCCCAGGTGTCCTCACTATCCCTGCAGTGTCCCCGCTGTCCCCGCAGTGTCCCTGCTGTCTGTGGTGTCCCCACTGTCCCCATTGTCCCTGCAGTATCTCAGGTGCCCCACAGTGTCCCTGCAGTCCCCACCGTCCCTGGTGTCCCCGCTGTCCCCGCAGTGTCCCTGGTGTCCCCGCTGTCCCCGCAGTGTCCCTGGTGTCCCCGCTGTCCCCGCTGTCCCCGCAGTGTCCCAGGTGTCCCCGCTGTCCCCACCTGTGGCGTCCCCCGCAGCGGGTGCAGCCCATGGCGTCCATGGCGTCCCTGAGCTCCTCCTGCAGCCGGCCCAGGAACGCGCCCAGCGCCCGCGCCAGCTCCCCCCGCGCCAGCTGCTTCCTGGGACCCAAAAAATGGGAATTAGAACCCAAAATATGGGAATTAGAACCCAAAATATGGGATTGGCACCCTGAAAAATGGGATTGGCACCCCAAAATATGGGATTGACCCCCAAAAATGGGATATACGGCCCTAAAAACGCGCCCAGCGCCAGCTCCCCCTGAGCCAGCTGCTTCCTGGGACCCAAAAAATGGGAATTAATACCCAAAATATGGGAACACCCAGGATTCCCACCCCAATACCTGGGATTCTGCACCCAAAACGGGTGGTCTCGCAGCCCCAAAACCACAATTCCCAACCCAAAACATGGGATTCCCACCCAAAAACCTGGGATTGCCACCCCAAAATATGGGATTCCCACCCCAAAAGATGAGATTTACACCCCAAAATGTGGGATTCACCCCCCAAACTCACGCCTGGTACTCGCGCCGCCTCTCGGGGCTGCTCACCCGCTCCCAGCCCGCCCGCAGCACCTTGAACGCCGCCTCCGCCCGGGGGTCGCGGCTCTTGTCGGGGTGCACCTGCCAAGGCACGGCCCTCAGCGTCCCCAGCGTGTCCCCAAGGTGTCCCCAGGACGTCCCCAAGGTGTCCCCAAGACCCACCAGCACCGCCAGCCTGCGGTACGCCCGCCGCAGCTCGGTGTCGCTGGCCGTGGGCTCCACCCCGAGCACCCGGAACGGGTCCAGCTCCTCCTCGGCCACCTCGGCCATGGCCACCAAACGTGTCACCTCCTCGTCACCGCCGCCGCCACCTCGCTGGCTCGCCCGCCGCCGGAGCCACTCGCCCAGCAGCTCCCGGGAACGGCGGAGCCCCGCGGAGCCGCCGCGCAGGAAGGAGCGGAGCCCGCCGAGGAGGAGGAGGAGGAGGAGGAAGAGCAGCGCCAGGAGAGCCCCGAGCAGGCGCAGGCACAGCGCGACCCCCGCCCGGGCCACCCGCAGGGTCCCCCGCTGTCCCCTGGCGGTGTCGCCGAGCTGCTGGTCGGGCTCGTCGTGCCGTTGTCGCCGCCGAGCCCCGCGGGGGTCGCCGTTGTCCCGCGGGGGTCCCCGGTGGCGGCAGCCGAGACCGCACGGGAGGTCCCGGGAGGGGCTCGGGGGAGCGGCCGGGGGACCCCGGCAGCCACAGCGACCCCCGGGGGAGGGGACACCCTCAGGGCTGGGGACATCCTCGGTGGTGGGGACACTCCCGGGGCTGGTGACACTCCCGGGGTTGGGGACACCCCGAGGACCGGGGACACCACCGGGGCTGGTGACACTCCCAGGGTTGGGGACACTCCTGGGAGTCTCAGGTTTGGGGACACGGCCGGAGTTGGGGACACTTCTGGAGCTGGGGATGCCCTCAGGGTTGGGGACACTCCCAGGGCTGGTGACACCCCGAGGACCGGGGATGCCACCGGAGCTGAGGACACTCCCGGGGTTGGGGACAGTCCCAGTGTTGGGGACATCCTCAGGAGTGGGGACACCCCCGGAGTTGGGGACACTCTCAGGGACACCCTCAGGGTTGGGGACACTCGGGGGTTTGGGGACACTCCCAGAGTTGGGGACACCCTCAGAACTGGGGACACCCCCGGGGCTGGGGACACTCGGGGGTTTGGGGACACTCCCGGGGGGTTTGGGGACACTCCCGGGAGCGGGGACGCCACCGTGGCTGGGGACAGGAGTGTCGCGCTCTCCGCTCTCGTCCTCGTCGCCCCCCGCCGTGCCGGTGGCGGCGGTGGCGGCGCGGGGGTGGCCGCAGCTCCCGCTCCGGGCGGCTCCGGAGCCCCCCCCGGGCCCGCTGCCCCCGGGGGTCGCCTCCCGGTACCGGGGCCGCTCCATCGCTGCGGGCTCAGGTCACGGCCATCCCTGGGGGACACACAGGGGACAGCGGGGTCAGCACCCCCGGCACCGGCACGGCGGAGAGCCCCGGAGGGACCCCTGAGCCGCACCGGGACCCCCAGAACGGCCCCGGGACCCCCAGAATGGGCCCGAGACCCTCGAAATGGACACGGGACCCCTGAACCGAGCACCGGGACCCCCCAGAATGGACCCGGGACCCCCAGAATGGCCCCGGAACGCGGGGATCCCCCGATCAACCCCCGCGACGGCCCCGGGAACCCCGAAATCCGGTCCCGGGGAACACCCTGACCCCCCCTGAATAGAACTGGGACCCCCTGAACCGGGCCCGGGACCCCCAAACCGACCCCCGGGATCCCCTAAACCGGCCCTGGGAGCCCCGGGCGCTCGGAGCGGCACTCGGAGCGCCGGTACCGGAGGGTTCGGGAGCGGTTCCGGGGGGTTCGGGACTCACCACGCCGTTAACGGCGGGGGGGGCGGGGGGGTCGCGCCGCCGCCCCCCCCGAGTCCCCTCACGGCCGCACTTCCGCTTTCCGCCCGCCGCCGCGCTGGCCACGCCCACTTCCGGGGTGGGGCAGCACGCGACAGGGACACGCGGTGCGCTCCTTAAAAGTCAATGGCCACGCCCCCTTACCGCCACGAGCCTGTCCTTATATGGCTATAACCACGCCCCTTAACGTATTGGCAACGCCATTTAAATCTGCATAGCCACGCCTCTTATTTGGCTAGAGACACGCCCCTTACGGGGCAAGGGTTCTTAAAGGGGCAAGGGTTCTTAAAGGGGCAACGCCGCGGCGCCCTGTCCCCCCAAATCCCCCCCAGGACCCCCAAAACCCCCCCAGAACCCCCAAATCCCCGCCTGTGGAATTAAATGAGGGGAAAATGGGGAAAAATTGAAAGAAATGGGGAAAAAAAAGAAAAGAAATTGAAAAAAAATTGAAATAAAAAATTTAAAAAGAAAAAAACAAAAAAAAAACCCCAAAAAAACCAACCTCAAAACAAAACAAAAATAATCAGGAAAATGAAATAAATTTAAAAACCAAAATAAAAATAAAATAAACAAAAAATTAAATTAAAATAAAATAAGCCCAAATTGAAAAGAAAGAAATTAAGAGATGAAAAAAATCAATCAAATCAAACAATCTGAAAAATCAATAAAACTGAAACAAGGAAATTAAAATAAAAAAATGAAATTTAAAAGAAAATAACGGGAAAAATAAAACAAAATAAAAAATGAAATAAAATAAAACAAAAGTAAACTAAAATAAAATGAAACGAAACTAAAATAAAATAAAGTGAAATGAAGTAAAATAAAATTAAATGAGACAAAAATAAAATAAAATGAAACAAAATTGAATTGAGAAACCAAAATAAAACAAAATAAAAAATAAAGTAAAATAAAATAAAAGCTAAAATAAAAAAATGAAACAAAACTAAAATGAAATTAAAACTAAAATAAAATTTAAATAGAATTAAGAAACTGAAATAAAACAGTAAAATAAAATAAAATGAAACAAAAACAAAACAGAATGAAACAAAAATAAAATGAAAAAAACGAAACGATTCAAAACAAAATAAACCAAAAAAAAAAATCTAAAAAAAAAACAAAAAAAAACCCCAAAAAACCAAAAAAATCACCAAAAAAAACCAAAAAAACCCAAAAAAACAACAACANCCCCCCCGATCACGAGTCCAGCTCGAGCGCCCGCAGCTCCTCCTCGAGCTCGCGGCGGCGCCGCAGCTTCTGCAGCTGCTCGGGGCTGGGCCGGGGCAGCGCGCCGCGCTCCAGCCGCAGCCGCAGCTCCTCCACCTGCCGCAGCTTCTTCCGCAGGCTCTTCAGGCGCCGCCCGCGCTCCGAGCCCCCCGCGCCGCCCCCCGCCTCAATTCCCGCCTCATCCCCCGCGGGATTCCCGGGGTTAGCTCCAGAACCGGAATTATTCGCGGTGTTGTTGATTGAATTCTTCCCCGGATTGGTTAATGGGTTGTTGTTTCCTAAATTATTGTTTCCCGAATTATTGCCTAAATTGGTATTTCCTAAATTATTACTTCCCGAATTATTACTTCCCGAATTATTACCCCTCAAATTATTACGCCCCAAATTATTACCCCCCAAATTATTATTTCCCAAATTATTAATCCCCGAATTATTATTTCCCGAATTGTTTTTGCCCGAATTATTACTCCCCAAATTATTGTCGCCCAAATTAGTGTTGGCCAAATTAGTATTCCCTAAATTACCCCCTAAATTACTTCCCAAATTGCTCCCCAAATTATTGTCGCTCCCCGAATTATTCCCGTTTTTAACCCCGGGATTCGCTGAATTCTTCTGGGGATTTTTGGCGGGATTCTTGTTGGAATTCGCTGAATTTTTCTCGGAATTCGCTGAATTTTCCTCGGAATTCTTGGCGGGATTTTTGCCTGAATTCTTGGCGGGATTTTTGCCCGAATTCCCAAGGTTTTCCATGTTTTTCTCCCCCGCTGTCCCTCCTCCTCCTCCTCCTCCGTTGTGGCCGTCCCCTGTTCCTCCTCCTCCTCCTGCTCTTCCTCCTCCTCCGGCGCTGTTCCTGTCCCCTCCTCCTCCTCCTCCTCCTCCTCCCATCCCGATTTTTTCCAGCGCCTGGCTCAGTCCGTCCCCGTGGTTTTCCCGATCTTTTTCCTGCTGCTGTTTCCTTTTCTCTTTGCGTTTCAGGTTCCTCCGGGCGCTTTTGGATAAAGTTGGGGAGGGGTCGCAGCCCTCGGGCCGCCCGGGGGTCCCTCGGCTCGGTGGGGAGGGGGTGGGCTCGGGGTTTAAACCCGGGGGGAGTTCGGGTTTGCTCCGGAAGAATTTCACGTATTTGTTCTCGTAGCTGTGGGGAGGGGAGGAAAGGAAAATAAAGGGGTCTGCGGGCGTCCTGGATGGGATTTGAGGGATCTGGGGGGGACAGGAGGGGTCTGGGGGACCCAGAGCCAGGCCTGGGGGGGACCCGACCCCCTCCCCACACCCTGGGGATCCCCCAGGATCCCCCCAGGACCCCTCCCCGCACCCCGGGACCCCCCGGGACCCCCCGGGACCCCCGGGACCCCCACTCACACGGGCACCTCCTCCTGGGGCACGTAGCCCTCCTTGACCCGGCGCTGCTTCCGCCACGTCCCGTCCGGCCGCTGCGTGGAGGGGATGTACCGGCCTGGGGACACGGGGACAGTGTGGGGACAGCGTGGGGACATGGGGACAGGGACATGGGGACAGGGACATGGGGACAGGGACACGCACATGGGGACACGGGGACAGTGACACGGGGACAGTGTGGGGACAGGGACATGGGACAGTGTGGGGACATGGGGACAGCGTGGGGATAGGGACATGGGGACATGGAGACAGGGACATGGGGACAGTGTGGGGACAGGGGGACAGCCCCACAGACACCACAGGGATTTGGGGACACCGCGGGGGACAGCACGGGGACAGCGTGGGGACATGGGGACACCCCCACAGACACCGGGGGCACGCGGGGACACCCAGGGGGACCCCAAGACCCCCCCCCCAAAACCCAACCCCCGCTCACAGACCCCAAAT
>JAGGNK010007826.1:22525-37754 GCA_017590115.1 Montifringilla adamsi | reverse complement strand
GAGCCCCCCCCGGGCCCCTCCCGCCCCCGGGAGCCCCGCGCGGGTTTGGGGGGGTTCCGGGGGTCCCGGGGCAGCCCCGGGGGGGTCCCGGAGTCCCCCCAGCCCGCGGGGCCCCCCCGCGCTCACCGGTCTCGTCCGTCACATAGGGCGTCGCCATCTTTGCGCGCGCGCCGCGGGGCCGCCCCGGAAGTGACGCAAAGGCGGCGGTGCGCGCGGCGGCATCGGGGGCGTGGCCAAAATGGGGCGCGGCCATAGACCGCATATGGAAATTAGGGGCGGGGCTAACAGCGAAAGGGATCTTCCTATGGTAATTAGGTTACGTGGGCAATTATTTATATGCAAATAAGTGGGCATGGTCATACGTGATATGGAAATTTCATCGAAATTAAGGGGCGTGGTCGAGTATTTAAATGGGGAGTGTGGCCAATAGTCGTTGAGGGGGCGTGACCATTGGTGGGTATGGAAATTAGAGGGCGGGGCTAACAGCGGAAATAGGCTTAATTAATATGGTAATTAAGGGGTGTAGTAATTTATTAGTATGCAAATCAGCGGGCGTGTCCGCATTCTATATTCAAATATCATGTAAATTAAGGGGCGTGGTCATTCATTAGAATGTAAAGTGTGTGATCGCTGAGGGGGCGTGGCCCTTGGTGGATATGGAAATCAGAGGGCATGGCCAAAATGAGGAGATGACCATTAATTAATATGCAAACTAGAGGGCGTGGTCACTTGATGATATCCAGACTAGTGGGCGTGGTCAAATGGCAGAGATTATATTTACTTAATATGGAAATTAAGGGGTGTGGCCACTGCTGCGGAAATTGAGGGGTGCGGCCAAAATGCTGAAATTAACTGTAATTAATATGTAAAATAGGGGGCGTGGCAATTTGTTCATATTGAGTGTGTGGGCGTGGCCTCAGAAAGGGGCGTGGTCTGTAATAAATATGGAAATTGGAAGATTTGGTGGAAGAGATCTTTAATTAATATGTAAATTAGGGGGCGTGGTCACTGATTTGGGGCGGGGCTCTCTGGACAGAGGGGCCCTGGGGGAGGGGGCTCGGGACCCCCCCGGGACCCCCCAAAATCCACTCAGGACACCCCCAGACCCCCCCAAAATTTCCCAAAATCCCCCCAAATCACCCTGGATCCCCTCAGAGCCCCCAAAATCCACCCCAAATGACACCCCCAAGCCCCCCCAGGACCCCCCAAATCACACGGAGCCGGAGCCGCGGGCACATGGCAGCTTTAATCCCGGTGCCACCAAGGCCACCACGCGTGTCCCCAACCCCCCCCGCGGGGTCCGGGGGGGCTTTGGGGGTCAGGTTTTGGGGCGGGGGTCCGTAGACGGGGCAGGCCCGGAGGAGGGGGCTGCTCTCGCCGCTCGGGACCCCCCCAGGACACCCCAAAACCCAACCAGGACGCCCAAAAATTCCTTCCTGGGACACCCCAAGACCCCCCAAAATCTGCTCAGAACAACCCCAGACCCTCCAAAATCCCTCAAGGGGGCTGCTCTCGCCGCTCGGGACCCCCCCCAGGGCGCGCTGCAGCAGCCGCCGCACGGTGACATTTGGGGACAGCCACGGCCGGGGTGGGGACAGCGCCGGGGACAGCGCGGGGGACAGCGCCGTGTACTTGACTCGTCTGGGGGGGACACGGGGGGGACACGGGGGGGGACACGGTGTCACCTCCTGGCTGGGGGGTGTCCCCGATGTCCCCAACCCCACAGAGAGTGTCCTCAACCCCACGGTGTCACCTCCACCCCACAGAGTGTCCCCAACCCCACAGTGTCACCTCCTCCCCACAATGTCACCTCCACCCCATAGAGTGTCACCTGCACCCCTTGAGGTGTCCCTGATGTCCCCAACCCCACAGTGTCCCCAACCCCACGGTGTCACACACCCCACAGAGAATGTCCCTGGTGTCCCCTGTGTCCCCGATGCCCCCAGTGTCCGCAATGTCCCCACTGTCCCCCCTGTCCCCAATGTCCCCCATGTCCCCCATGTCCCCATTGTCTCCAGTGTCCCCACTGTCCCCGATGTCCCCCGTGTCCCCACTGTCCCCGGTGTCCCCACTGTCCCCACTGTCCCCACTGTCCCCGGTGTCCCCACTGTCACCTGTAGGTGTACGCGGCCGTGCCCAGGGCGGCCGCCACCAGCACGAGTCCCACGAACAGCGTGGTGCGCCCGGTGGCCGGGGCGGCTCCTGGGGACAGCGACAGCTCAGTGCCACCAGGGGACACTGGGGACATCCCCGGGACCTGTCCCTGTCACCTCCGGCAGGGCAGGGACAGCTCAGTGCCACCAGGGGGACCTTGGGGACATCCCCGGACCCTGTCCCCGTGTCGCACATCCCACGGCCACCCGGGTGGTGGCCACGGCCAGGTGCCACCTCCTCTGGGGCAGGAACCGTCCAGCCCCACCCAGGGGATATCCCCAGGACCATGTGCCACCTCCTCCGAGGATGGGGACAGCCCAGCCCCATCCAGGGGACCCTCCAGACGCTGTCCCCGTGTCCCTGTCACCTCCTCAGAGCAGGAACCACCCAGCCCTACCCAGGAGACATTGAGGACATCCCCGAGACCCTGTTCCTGTCACCTCCCCGGAGCAGGAACCGCCCAGCCCCACCCAGGGGACACTGGGGATATCCCCGGGACCCTGTCCCCGTGTCGCACCTCCCACGGCCACGCGGGTGGTGGCCACGGCCAGCCCGTTGCCGTTGGCCAGGGACAGCTCAACCCCACCCAGGGGACATTGAGGACATCCCCAGTCCCTGTCCCCGCGTCCCTGTCACCTCCGGGAGCAGGAACCGCCCAGCCCCACCAGGGGACATTGAGGACATCCCCGGGACCCTGTCCCTGTCACCTCCGGGAGCAGGAACCACCCAGCCCCACCCAGGGGACATTGAGGACATCCCCGGGACCCTGTCCCCGTGTCCCTGTCACCTCCCTGGAGCAGGAACAGCCCAGCCCCACCCAGGGGACATCCCCAGTCCCTGTCCCTGTCACCTCCGGGAGCAGGAACCGCCCAGCCCCACCCAGGGGACACTGGGGATATCCCCGGGACCCTGTCCCCGTGTCGCACCTCCCACGGCCACGCGGGTGGTGGCCACGGCCAGCCCGTTGCCGTTGGCCAGGGACACGTTGAGGCAGAAGAGGCCGGAGCGGTTGAAGTCCTGGCGCAGCACGAGCTCGCAGCCGGGCGACGGCGACACCGCCGAGCACGACTCCGCCTCCGCCGTGCGACACTCGGCGTCCGCCACCACCGTGCACACCTCCTCGGGCACCCTGCGGGCACGGCCCGTCAGCGCCGGGGACCCCGCGCTGCCGTCCCCGGCGGTGTCGCCGCGGTTGTCGCCGCTGTCGCCACTCACCCGCCCTCGCACGTCACCGTCAGCTCCACGCTGCTGCCGCCGCCCTCGGGCACCACCTGCACGATGGCCACGCTCTCGATGCCCTCTGCGGGGAGCCAGGGGGGGTCAGCGGGGTCGGGCAGCCCCGGCTGGACCCTCGGGACCCCCCCGGGACCCCCCGAGCCCCGGACTCACGGACGATGTCCAGCTGGGTGGCGAAGGTGCCGTAGCGGAACAGGACGCAGCCGGGCGAGTCCTCGGCCGGGGCCTGGCGCTTGACCAGTGCCAGCGGCTGTCAAGCCCTGCCAGCTGTGCTGCCAGCTGTGCTGCCAGCTGTGGCGCCGGATGTGGCGCCAGATGTGGCCGCAGCTGTGGCAGCGGCCAGGGACGCAGCAGTGGCTCCCACGGTGGCTCCTGTGGTGGCGTCCGCCGTGACACCGAGCGTGGCTGCGGCGGTGGCATCGAGGGCAGATCCAGCTGTGGCAGATCCAGCTGTGGCCGATCCAGCTGTGGCCGATCCAGCGGTGGCCGCAGCTGTGACATCACTCGCGCCTCCGTCTGTCGCCGCGTCTGCAGGGACACACGGGAAACGCTGGGCAAGGACAAGGGGACAGCGAGCCCTTGGGGACAGCCCCGACGTGTCCCCTCCCCGCCGCCACCCCCACCCCGTGCCAGCACCCACCTGCAGCCGCTGTCCCTTCTAGGGGCACCGCGGGGACAGAGGTGTCCCCGGCCGCGGTGGCGACAGCGGGGGACACGGAGGAGGCGGCAGCCGCGGTGCTGGCAGCCACAGCGGGGGCGGTGGCGGAGGGGACAGAGAGCTCGGTGACAGCGGCGACAGAGGGCTCGACGACAGCGGCGGTGCCAGCGGGATCGGTGGCGGAGGGGACAGAGGGCTCGGTGACAACGGGGACAGAGGGCTCGGTGACAGCGGGGTCCGAGGGTTCCGCCGCCGAGCCCCCCGTGGGCTCCGCCGGCTCCCCGGAGGCTGCGGGGGCTGTGGGGACAGCGGGGCTGGGGTCACCGGGACCCCCAGAGACCGGGCTGGGGTCACCCGGGGACCCCTCCAGTCTGGGTTGGGGTCACAGGAGACGCCCCCAGCTGCAGTGTTGGGGGTGCTCCGTGTCCCCTTAGGTGACACTGGGGGGATCTGGTGGCTCTGTGGGGTGGGGGGGACACTGGGGACACACAGTCTGGGGTGGGGGGACACCCTGGAGCAGGGGGACACTGGTGACAAACACTATGAGGTGGGGGGACACTGGGGGGTGAGGGGACACTGGGGACACACACTATGGGGTGGGAGGACACTGGTGACACACAATATAGGATGGGGTGGCTCTGGGGAGTGGGGGGACACTGGGGACACTCAGTCTGGGGTAGGGGGACACTGGTGACACACACTATGGCATGGGGTGGCTCTGTGGGGTGAGGGGACACTGGAGACACACACTATGGGGTGAGGGGACACTGGAGACACACAATATAGGATGGGGTGGCTCTGGGGAGTGGGGGGACATTGGGGACACACACTATGGGGTGAGGGGACACTGGGGACACAAATTACAGGCCGGGGGGCCCACCGGGCTGTCCCACACACCCCATGCGACATCACAAACACCGCCACCACCCCCACCACGACACCCCCTCCCCTTACCGGTGCTGGCCGCCGCCGCCGCCGTGCTCTGTCCCCCGGGCGGGGTGGTGGCCGCGGGCTCGGTGGCCGTGGTGGCCGCGGGCGCGGTGGCCGGTGCGGTGCTGGGCCCGCAGGGGCTGAGCGGGATGGCGGCCTGGAGCACCAGGCGGGCCGAGAAGGTGCCGGTGTCGCGGTAGGTGTGGGTGACGGTGGCGCTGCGCGAGATCAGCGTGCCGCTCTGGTCGCCGAAGTCCCACGAGTAGGACACGTCGGCGTGGCGCAGGTAGCGGCTGGGGTCGTGCAGGCGCACGGCGAAGGCCACGGCACGGTTCCGCACGAAGCGGCCGTCGCTCGTCACCGCGTCCTGCAGCTGCGACACGTCCACGGTGAGCGGGACTTGGTCTGCGGGGACAGCGCGGGGACGCGGTGAGGGCGGGGGGACAGCGGGGGACAGCGGGGGACAGGCAGAGGGTGGAGTGGTAGATGAAGTGGTGGTGCGTGGTGTCACCTGCGCCCGGTGTCACCTGCAGCCAGTGTCACCTGCACTGTCACCTGCAGCCAGTGTCACTTACAGCCAGTGTCACTTACGAACAGTGTCACCTGCACTGAACCCACCGCCCCATTTCCCACCCCCTCCGCTGTCCCCCAGCCCGTGTCCCCCCGGTGTCCCCGTGTCACCCACCGGTGACGCTGAACTGGGTGCTGGCGTGGCCGATGGGGATGAACTTCTGGCGGCCCCGGTAGTGGTACACGGCCACCTCCATGGTGTAGGAGCCCAGCGGCACGCCGGCCGTGCCCACCGTGAGCCGCGACACCGGCCCGTCCACCACCTGCCAGTAGCGCCCTGGGGACAGGGACAGTGCCACCATGGTGGGGACAGTGCCACCATGGGGACACCATGTACACCACCTGCCAGTAGCGCCCTGGGGACAGGGACAGTGCCACCATGGTGGGGACAGTGCCACCATGGGGACATCACACCCACCACCTGCCAGTAGCGCCCTGGGGACAGGGACAGTGCCACCATGGTGGGGGCAGTGCCACCATGGGGACACCATGTACACCACCTGCCAGTAGCGCCCTGGGGACAGGGACAGTGCCACCATGGTGGGGACAGTGCCACTGTGGGGACACCATGTACACCACCTGCCAGTAGCGCCCTGGGACACGGGGACAGTGCCACCATGGCTGACATGAGGTCATTGCTACCACAGTGGTGACAGTGCCACCATGGCAGAGTCAGTGCCACCACAGTGGTGTTGGTGTCACCACAGTGGGGACAGTGCCACCACAACGCTGTCAGTGCCACCACAGTGGTGTCAGTGTCACCACAGTGGGCTCAGTGCCACCACGGCAGGCTCAGTGCCACCACAGTGGGGACACTGGGGACACAAATTACAGGCCGGGGGGCCCACCGGGCTGTCCCACACACCCCATGCGACATCACAAACACCGCCACCACCCCCACCACGACACCCCCTCCCCTTACCGGTGCTGGCCGCCGCCGCCGCCGTGCTCTGTCCCCCGGGCGGGGTGGTGGCCGCGGGCTCGGTGGCCGTGGTGGCCGCGGGCGCGGTGGCCGGTGCGGTGCTGGGCCCGCAGGGGCTGAGCGGGATGGCGGCCTGGAGCACCAGGCGGGCCGAGAAGGTGCCGGTGTCGCGGTAGGTGTGGGTGACGGTGGCGCTGCGCGAGATCAGCGTGCCGCTCTGGTCGCCGAAGTCCCACGAGTAGGACACGTCGGCGTGGCGCAGGTAGCGGCTGGGGTCGTGCAGGCGCACGGCGAAGGCCACGGCACGGTTCCGCACGAAGCGGCCGTCGCTCGTCACCGCGTCCTGCAGCTGCGACACGTCCACGGTGAGCGGGACTTGGTCTGCGGGGACAGCGCGGGGACGCGGTGAGGGCGGGGGGACAGCGGGGGACAGCGGGGGACAGGCAGAGGGTGGAGTGGTAGATGAAGTGGTGGTGCGTGGTGTCACCTGCGCCCGGTGTCACCTGCAGCCAGTGTCACCTGCACTGTCACCTGCAGCCAGTGTCACTTACAGCCAGTGTCACTTACAGCCAGTGTCACTTACGAACAGTGTCACCTGCACTGTCACCTGCAGCCAGTGTCACCTACAGCCAGTGTCACCTGTGCCCGGTGTCACCTGCACTCTCTGTCACCTACAGCCAGTGTCACCTGTGCCCGGTGTCACCTACAGCCAGTGTCAACTACACTGTCACCTGCACCCAGTGTCACCTCCAGCACCCAGTGTCACCTACTGCCCCCAAAATCCAGTGTCACCCACACCCAATGTCACCTACAGACCCCAAAATCCACTGTCACCTGCAATGCCAGCACACAGTGTCACCTAAACCTGGAGTCACCTGTACTCAGTGTCACCTGCACCCAGTGTCACTCGCACCCAGTGTCACTCACACCCAGTGTCACTCGCACCCAGTGTCACTCGCACCCACTGTCACCATCACACCCACCACCTGCCAGTAGCGCCCTGGGGACAGGGACAGTGCCACCATGGTGGGGACAGTGCCACCATGGGGACATCACACCCACCACCTGCCAGTAGCGCCCTGGGGACAGGGACAGTGCCACCATGGTGGGGACAGTGCCACCATGGGGACACCATGTACACCACCTGCCAGTAGCGCCCTGGGGACAGGGACACTGCCACCATGGTCAGTGCCACTGTGGGGACATCCCACCCACCACCTGCCAGTTACGCCCTGGGGACAGGGACAGTGCCACCATGGTGGGGACAGTGCCACCGTGGTGGGGACAGTGCCACCATGGTCAGTGCCACCGTGGGGACATCCCACCCACCACCTGCCAGTACTGCCCTGGGGACAGGGACAGTGCCACCATGGTGGGGACAGTGCCACCATGGGGACACCATGTACACCACCTGCCAGTAGCGCCCTGGGACACGGGGACAGTGCCACCATGGCTGACATGAGGTCATTGCTACCACAGTGGTGACAGTGCCACCATGGCAGAGTCAGTGCCACCACAGTGGTGTTGGTGTCACCACAGTGGGGACAGTGCCACCACAACGCTGTCAGTGCCACCACAGTGGTGTCAGTGTCACCACAGTGGGCTCAGTGCCACCACGGCAGGCTCAGTGCCACCACAGTGGGCTCAGTGCCACCACGGCAGGCTCAGTGCCACCACAGGAGGTGGGTGCCACCACGGCAGGGTCCGTGCCACCCCGGGGACAGCGGTGCCAGCTCACCCCATGTCCACCAGACGTAGACGAACTTGCCCCGCCTGTCCCTGGGCAGGGGCTGCCCGTCTGGGAAGGTCCCGCTGGCGTCCGGCTGCTCCGGGAACACCGGGTCCCCGCGTGCCACCCGCGTGCCTGAGGGGACACCGCCGGTCAGGGGACACCGGGGACACCGGGGGTGAAGGGACACCAGGGACACCGGGGACACACGGGGTGAGGGAACGCTGGGGACACCGGGGACACATGGGATGAGGGGACACTGCGGGGACAGCCAGGGTGAGGGGACACTGGGGACACTGGGGACAGCTGGGGTGAGGGGACACCGGGGATATTGGGGACACCAGGGGTGAGGGTGACGGGGACACTGGGGACACCATGGGGACACTGGGGATTCCACGGGGACACCAGGGGTGAGGGGACACCAGAGACACTGCGGGGACACAGGGGTGAGGGGACACCACAGGGACAGCCAAGGTGAGGGGACACCGGGGACACCAGGGGTGAGGGGACACCGGGGACACCGGGGACACAGGGGGTGAGGGGACACTGGGGAATGTCTGAGGGTTTCAAGGTGGTTTTGGGGTGGTTCTGGAGGTTTAAGGGATTTTTGGGGTTTCGGGATGGTTTTGGTTGGTTTCGAGGTGGTTTGGGTTGTTTTGGGTGTTTTTGGGTGGTTTCAGGGTGGTTTTATGAGTGGGTTTGGGGTGGTTTCAGGGTAGTTTGGGGTGGTTTCGGGGTGGTTTGGGGTGGCTTTGGGAGGGTTTTGGGGTGATTTTGGGATGGTTTCAGGGTGGTTTGGGGATGGTTTCAGGGTAGCTTGGGATGGTTTTGGGGTGGTTTTTGGGTGGTTTTGGGGTGATTTTGGAGATTTAAGGGGTTTCAGGATGGTTTTGGGATCATTTCGGGGAGGTTTGGGGTGGTTTTGGGATGGTTTCAGGGTAGTTTGGGGTTGTTTGGGATGGTTTCGGGGTAGTTTGGGGATGGTTTCAGGGTGGTTTTGGGTAGTTTGGGATGGTTTCGGGGTGATTTTGGGATGGTTTCAGGGTAGTTTGGGATGGTTTTGGGATGGTTTCAGGGTGGTTTGGGATGGTTCCAGGATGGTTTTGGGGTGATTTTGGGATGGTTTCAGGGTGGTTTTGGGTAGTTTGGGATGGTTTCGGGGTGGTTTCGGGGTGATTTTGGGATGGCTTCAGGGTGGTTTGGGATGGTTTTGGGGTGGTTTGGGGTGGTTTCAGGATGTTTTTGGGGTGGTTTGGGGTGGTTTCAGGATGCTTTTGGGTGGTTTGGGGGTGTTTTTGGGTGGTTTTGGCGTGGTTTCAGGGTGTTTTTGGGGTGTTTTGGGGTGTTTGGGGGTGTTTTGGGGTGTTTTCAGGGTGTTTCGGGGTGTTTGGGGGTGTTTGGGGGTGTTTGGGGCGCTGACCGTTGACGGTGCAGTCCTGCCCCCACACCACGCGGCCGTCGGGCAGCGCGCGCTGGGTGCCCGGCAGGCGCAGCGCGATGGAGAACGTGGCCTGGGCGCCCACCAGCGTGGGGGCGTCGCTGCTGAGCTCGAAGGTGACATCGCCACCTGCCAGGGGACAACATCGGGGGGTCAGTGACGCGGACAGACCCCAACGGTGACACGGCCAGCCCCGGCGGGTGACACATGCCAGCCCGGATGGGTGACATGGCCAGCCTGGGGGGGTGACAGGGCTGGTCTGGGGGGTGACACGGTCAACCCGGGCAGGTGACATGGCCACCCCAGGTAGGTGACACAGTCAGCCCGGGCAGGTGACACGGCCAGACCCCTCTGGTGACATGGCCAGCTCGGAGGGGTGACATGGCCAGCCCGGGCAGGTGACATGGCCAGACCCCTCTGGTGACATGGCCAGCCTGGGTGGGTGACATGGCCAGCCCGGGAGCGTGACAGGGCTGGTCTGGGGGGGTGGCATGGTCACCCCAGGCAGGTGACACAGCCAGACCCCTCTGGTGACATGGCCAGCCCAGGGAGGTGACATGGCCAGCCTGGATAGGTGATACAGCCATCCCAGGTGGGTGACATGGTCAGCCTGGGAGGGTGACATGTCTGGTCTGGGTGGGTGACATGGTCAGCCTGGGTGGGTGACATGGCTGGTCTATGGGGGGGTGACACAGCCACCTCTGGTGGATGACACGGCCAGCCCAGGGAGGTGACACAGCTGTTCTGGGAAGGTGACATGGACAGCCCAGGTGGGTGACATGGCTGGTCTGGGGGGGTGACACGGCCACCCTGGGCTGGTGACACGGCTGGTCAGGGTGGGCAGCATGGCCAGCCCAGGGGGGTGACACAGCCCGTCTGGGTGGGTGACACAGCAGGTCCGGGGGGTGACACGGCCACCCCTCGCGGGTGGCACTCACCTCGCCAGCAGTCGCGGCTGCCCTGCTGCCAGGGCGGGTACAGCTCCGTGTCCCACGTCCCGAACGGCGCCGGGCGCCCGCTCCACGCCGGCCCCCGCCCGCGGCTCCGGCCCGCCGCTCCTGCGGGGACAGCGACAGCGACACCGCGCGCGGCTCAGCGGGAACACTGAGCCCGTGTCACCGCGCGCGGCGGCTGCCATGTCCCCCGTGTCCCCCATTCTCGGGGGTTGTCAGTCCCCCGTGTCCCCCATTTTTGGGGGCTGTCATGTCCCCCGTGTCCCCGCTTTCAAGAGTGTGTCATGTCCCCCGTGTCCCCCATTTTTGGGGGTTGTCATGTCCCCCGTGTCCCCCTTTCCCGAGGGATGTCACGTCCCCAACATGTCTCTTACGCTCAGGGGGATGAAGGCTCCCACGTGTCCCCCATGTCCCCATTTTTGGGGGGTTGTCATGTCCCCCAATGACACGGCCAGCCCAGGGAGGTGACACAGCTGTTCTGGGAAGGTGACATGGACAGCCCAGGTGGGTGACATGGCTGGTCTGGGGGGGTGACACGGCCACCCTGGGCTGGTGACACGGCTGGTCAGGGTGGGCAGCATGGCCAGCCCAGGGGGGTGACACAGCCCGTCTGGGTGGGTGACACAGCAGGTCCGGGGGGTGACACGGCCACCCCTCGCGGGTGGCACTCACCTCGCCAGCAGTCGCGGCTGCCCTGCTGCCAGGGCGGGTACAGCTCCGTGTCCCACGTCCCGAACGGCGCCGGGCGCCCGCTCCACGCCGGGCCCCGCCCGCGGCTCCGGCCCGCCGCTCCTGCGGGGACAGCGACAGCGACACCGCGCGCGGCTCAGCGGGAACACTGAGCCCGTGTCACCGCGCGCGGCGGCTGCCATGTCCCCCGTGTCCCCCATTCTCGGGGGTTGTCAGTCCCCCGTGTCCCCCATTTTTGGGGGCTGTCATGTCCCCCGTGTCCCCTTTTCTCAGGGGTTGTCAGTCCCCCGTGTCCCCCGTTTTTGGGGGCTGCCATGTCCCCCGTGTCCCCCATTCTCGGGGGTTGTCATGTCCCCCGTGTCCCCCTTTCCCGAGGAATGTCACGGCCCCAACATGTCCCTTACGCTCAGGGGGATGAAGGGTCCCACGTGTCCCCCATGTCCCCATTTTTGGGGGGTTGTCATGTCCCCCATGTCCCCAGTTTTCGGGGGGCTGCTGGGTCCCCCATGTCCCCCGCTCCCAGGACAGGGCCAGGTCCCCCGTGTCCCCAATTTTCGGGGGTCAGTGAGGTCCCCAATGTCCCCAGTGTCCCCCACTCCCAGGGGTCTGACAAGTCCCCAATGTCCCACATGTCCCCAGTTCTTGGGGGTCAGTGAGGTCCCCAATGTCCCCCGCTCCCAGGACACTGCCAGGTCCCCCGTGTCCCCAACTCTCGGCGCTCAGTGAGGTCCCCAATGTCCCCCCCCCCCCACAGGACCCCAGTGTCTCCCCACATCCCCCTCTACCAGGGGCCCGCCACCCCCACCCCCGGGGTGTCCTCCCGACCCTGGGGACCCTGAGGGGACCCTGGGGTGACCCTGGGGGGACCCGGGGGCCGCGTGACGGAGCTCGGGCCAAGCCACGCGCGGGGCAAAGCCATCACATGGCCCCAAAGCCCTTTCATGTGACGCTCAGCTGAGCCGGGCCCAGCCGGGCCGGGCCGAGCCGGGACGGGGCGGGGCGGGGGGAGCACCCCCCGGGCCCACCAGGGCCCCCCAAGGTTCCCCAGGGTCGGGGGGCTGCCAGGTCCCCTATGTCACCCCAGTGTAGGGGGGCTGCAAAGTCCCCCGGCTCACCGAATTGTCGGGGGGCTGCCAGGTCCCCCCAGGGTCGGGGGGCTTCAAAGTGCCCCCAGGTCGGGGGGCTGCCAGGCCCCCCCTGTCCCCCACTCTCAGGGGTCTCTCAGGTCCCCCAAGTCCCCTCTGTCCCCCACTCTCAGGGGTCTCTCAGGTCCTCCAAGTCCCCTCTGTCCCCCCATTTTCAGGGGTCTCTCAGGTCCCCCCCCGTCCCCCTTCACACGGGGTCGCCACTTCCCCCCTACTCAAAAAACGGGGTCCCCCCCTTGGTGGGGAGAGCGGGGTCGCGTGCCCCCCATTTCCAGCGGGATGGCGACCCCCAAATCCCGCCCCCCTCCCGGAGTCCCCCGCACCCCAAAACCATCCCCGGCGACCCCAAAACCACCCCCGAGGGGGTTTTGGGGGGTGGGGGGGACATGGAGACCCCCCCCCAGATCGCCGAGGGGGTTTGGGGGGGCGGCCCCCCCATCCCGGCACGCGGAGACCCCAGGGATGGGATTTAGGATTATTTTTTGGAGTTTTTTTGGGTTTTTTGGGGTTTTTTGGGGTTTTGGGGGTCGGGAAGTGACAACCATGGGGGGAGCAAAATGGGGAGGGGTCTCCAGTTCTGCACACGGGTGGAGACCCCGGTTTGGGACTCAAGGGGGTCCCCGAACTCAAGGGGGTCCCGAGTGAGAGTGGGGGGACCCCCAGTGCGGCACCGAGGGGGGTGGGGATCCCAATCCCGGGGGGTGACACTGGGGGGACCCCGATCCCGGGGGAGGGACCCCGATGGCACAGGGGGACCCCGACCCCTGTAGGTGACACACGAGGGGACCCCGATCATGGACAAAAGGGGGGGGTCCCCAATTCTGCACACGCAGGGGGACCCCGATCCTGGTGAGTGACACGGGGTGGGACCCCGATCCCGGTGTGTGACACATGAGGGGACCTCGATCCTGGTGGGACACACGAGGGGGACCCCGATGGCGGGGGGCGACAAGGGAAGACCCCGATCCTGGTGGGTGACATGAGGGGGGGACCCCGATGACACAGGGGGACCCCGATTGCACAGGGGGACTCCGACTCCTGTAGGTGACACACAGGGGGACCCCGATAACACGGGGGGACCCCCGATCCCGGTGTGTGACACGGGGGACCCCCGATCTCTCCAGCTCCGGCCGTTTCCGTGCCCCGGGGCTGTCCCGGTGCGTGTGGCCTCCGTGCCCGTGGGGCCACGTGTGTGGCGAGCCCCGTGACCCCCGGAGAGCCCCGTGACCCCCGTGTGTCCCCCGGGCTGCTCCCCGTGACCCCCGTGTGTCCCCCGGGCTGCTCCCCGTGACCCCCGTGTGTCCGGTTGCGGTCCGGCCGCGGCCCGCGGGGCGGTCCCGGCCCCGTGACCCCCGTGTGTCCCCCGGGCTGCTCCCCGTGACCCCCGTGTGTCCCCCGGGCTGCTCCCCGTGACCCCCGTGTGTCCCCCGGGCTGCTCCCCGTGACCCCCGTGTGTCCGGTTGCGGTCCGGCCGCGGCCCGCGGGGCGGTCCCGGTCCCGGCACCGGCAGAGCATCCCGGGCGGAGCCTGCGGGGGCCCGGGCCCGACCCCGGCCCCACCCCGCTCCCTGTCCTGGTTCTGATCCTAATCCCCGGGCACGACCCCGGCCCCATCCTCATCCCGGATCCCGATCTCAGTCCTGGTCCCGATCCCAATCCCAATCTCAGTCCCGGTCCCGATCCCAATCCCGATCTCAGTCCTGGTCCCAGTCTCAGTCCTGATCCCAATCCCAGTCCTTGGTCCCGATCTCAATCCCAATCCCAATCCCGATCCTGGTTCCGGTCCCTGTCCCTGTTCCAATCCCTGATCCCGGTCCCGATCCCAGTCTCAGTCCCCGGTCCCGGTTCCTGTCCCCATTCCAATCCCCCGTCCCATTCTCGGTGCTTGTCCCTGTTTCAATCCCAAATCTTGGTCCCTGATCCCAATCCCCGGCCCTTGTCCCCAAAATCCTAATCCCACTACCCAGTTTTGGTCCCAGTCCCTGTCCCCAGTGTCCCAATTCCAGTCCCCAGTTCCTGTCCCCAATGTCCCTATTCCAATCCCCTGTCCCTGTCCCCAGTGTCCCAATCCCAATCCCAATCCCAATCCCAATCCCCTGTCCCTGTCACCAGTGTTCCAATCCCAATCCCAATCCCCTGTCCCTGTCACCAGTGTTCCAATCCCAATCCCAATCCCCTGTCCCTGTCCCCAGTGTCCCAATCCCAATCCCAATCCCAATCCGTGCCCCTGTCCCCAATGTCCCAATCCCGGTCCCCGCTGCCGGTTCCCGGTAGTGTCACTATCTCTTTAAGGGATCTCCCGCGTCGCCCGTGACGTCACGCCGCGCTCAGCCAACGGGCGGCGGCGCGGGGGGCGTGGCCCACCTCCCCCACTCCGGTGTCCCCTCCCCCGTCGCGGTGTCCCCTGTCGCGGTGTCCCCTCCCCCGTCCCGGGGTCCCCCCGGTGTCGCCCCCCGTGTCCCCCCCATGGAGAACTTCCAGAAGGTGGAGAAGATCGGCGAGGGCACCTACGGCGTGGTCTACAAGGCGCGCAACAAGGTGACAGGAGAGGTGGTGGCACTCAAGAAGATCCGCCTGGACACGTGAGTGGGGGTCCCGGGGGTCGCCCAGGGGGTCCCCCAGGGGGTCCCGGGGCTCAGCCACCCCCTCCCCACGTGGTTGTCACCGCAGGGAGACCGAGGGTGTCCCCAGCACGGCCATCAGGGAGATCTCGCTGCTCAAGGAGCTCAACCACCCCAACATCGTCAAGTGGGTCTGGGGGCTTTGGGGGGTCCTGGGGGAGCTTAGAGGGGTCCTGGGGGGGTT
>JAGGNK010007826.1:0-18722 GCA_017590115.1 Montifringilla adamsi | reverse complement strand
GGAGGGGACAGGACGGGGCTGGGGACCCCGGGGTGACACCAGAGTCCCCTGGGGTGGCCGGGATGTCCCCAAACCCCCCCGGGGGTGGCTTTGGGGGTGCTCAGGGGGGTCTCAGCTGTCCCTTGGGGTGTCCCCGTGTGTCCCCCTCCTCACCAGTGTCCCCAGATCCCCCCTGGGGGTGTCCCCAGTGTCCCCTGTCCCCCAGATCACTCGCGGGGCTCTGAGATCAAACCCGGTGTCCCTGTGATGTCCCCAATGTCCCATTGATGTCCCCGATGTCCCCATTGATGTCCCTGTGTCCTGGGGATGTCCCCAATGTCTCACTGATGTCCCCAGTGTCCCCAGATCACGCGCCGGGTGCTGTTCCCCGGTGACTCGGAGATCGACCAGCTGTCCCCAATGTCATTGTGTCCTGGGGATGTCCCCAATGTCCCATTGATGTCCCCAATGTCCCCAGTGTCCCCAGATCACTCGCGGGGCTCTGAGATCAAACCCGCTGTCCCTGTGTCCTGGGGATGTTCCCAATGTCCCACTGATGTCCCCAATGTCCCCATTGATGTCCCCAATGTCCCCAGTGTCCCCAGATCACTCGCCGGGCGCTGTTCCCGGGTGACTCCGAGATCGATCAGCTGTCCCCAATGTCCCCAATGTCCTATTGATGTCCCTGATGTCCCATTGATGTCCCCGATGTCCCCAATGTCCCATTGATGTCCCCAATGTCCCATTGATGTCCCCGATGTCCCCAATGTCCCCATTGATGTCCCCAATGTCCCATTGATGTCCCCGATGTCCCCAATGTCCCATTGATGTCCCCAATGTCCCATTGATGTCCCCGATGTCCCCAATGTCCCATTGATGTCCCCAGATCACTCGCCATGCCCTGTTCCCGGGTGACTCAGAGATTGACCAGCTGTCCCCAATGTCCCCAATGTCCCCAATGTCCCTAATGTCCCTGTCACCCCCCAGATCACGCGCCGTGCCCTGTTCCCGGGTGACTCGGAGATCGACCAGCTGTTCCGCATTTTCCGCACGCTGGGCACTCCGGACGAGGCCGCGTGGCCGGGGGTGTCGGCGCTGCCCGACTACAAGGCCACGTTCCCGCGCTGGGCGCGCCAGGACCTGGCCACGGTGCTGCCGCCGCTGGACGAGGAGGGACGCAGGCTGCTGGCGGTGAGCGGCGCGGGGGACGCGTCTTCAGCCTTTTCACCGCTTCTCCTGATTTCTCCCTCATTTTTCCCACTTTTTCCCCAATTTTTCCTGATTTTTCCTGATTTTTCCCAATTTTTCCCTGATTTTTCCTGATTTTTTCTTAACTTTTCCCACTTTTTCCTTATTTTTCCCTGATTTTCCCCGATTTTTCCTGATTTTTCCTGATTTTTCCCACTTTTTCCTGATTTTCCCTGATTTTCCCCAATTTTTCCCTGATTTTTCCTGATTTTTCCCACTTTTTCCTGATTTTCCCTGATTTTTCCCACTTTTTCCCTGATTTTTCCAACTTTTCCCCCGATTTTTCCTGATTTTTCCCACTTTTTCCCAATTTTTCCCTGATTTTCCCTGATTTTTCCCACTTTTCCCTGATTTTCCCCAATTTTCCCCTGGTTTTTCCTGATTTGTCCCCAATTTATCCCCAGTTTTCCCACTTTTTTCACTATTTTTCCCCAATTTTTCCTTGATTTTTCCCCACTTTTTCCTGATTTTTCCACTGATTTTCCCCACTTTTTCCTGACTTGTCCCACTTTTCCTGGATTTTCCCCAATTTTTCCCACTTTTCCCCACTTTTTTCATTATTTTCCCCTGATTTTTCCTTGATTTTTCCCCATTTTTTCCTGATTTCCCCCCCATTTTCCCCAATTTTTCCCCCCATTTTTTCCATTTCCCCCCCATTCTCTCCCCATTTTTTCCATTTCCCCCCCATTCTCTCCCCATTTTCCCCAATTTTTCCCCCCATTTTTCCCCCCATTCTCTCCCCATTTTCCCTCATTTCCCCCCCATTTTTTCCCATTTCCCGGAGCCTGGGCTGCATCTTCGCCGAGATGGTGGGTGGCACTTGGGGACACTGGGGTCCCTGGGGGTGTCCTGGGTGTCCCCAAACCCCCCCTCAGGTGACACCGGGGGTGTCCTGGCTGTCCCCACCCCCCGCGATGACGTCACCGTGGGAACAAAGGGACATTGTGGGGGCCGGGGGGGGGCGGGGAGGGGACATCATGTGACCCCCCCCACGTCACCCGGGGTGGCCATTCCCATTTCCCCCTCATTTTTCCCCTTTTTTCCCCGTTTTCTCCCCATTTTTCCCATTTTCTCCCCCATTTTCACCCTTTTTTCCCCATTTTCTCCATTTTCTCCCCATTTTCTCCCCCATTTTCCCATTTTCTCCCCGTTTCCCCCCCATTTTCTCCCCATTTCCCCCCATTTTTCCCCGTTTCCCCCATTTTTCCCAATTTCCCCCTTTTTCTCCCCAGCAAATGCTGCACTACGACCCCAACAAGCGAATCTCGGCCAAGGCCGCCCTGGGCCACCCGTTCTTCAGGGACGTCACCCGAGCCGTGCCCCACCTGCGCCTCTGACCAAAACGGCCCCAAAAACCCCCAAAATGGCCCCAAAACCCCAAAAATGACCCTAAAACCCCAAAACGGCCCCAAAACCCTCAAAAACGAACCCCCAAAACCCAAAAAAAACCCCCAAAAATTTCCCCAAATTGTCCCCAACCCCCCCCCCCCAGGGGCATCCCAGGCCACGCCCCCGTTCCTCAAGCCACGCCCTGTTTATAGCCACGCCCACCGCGCCGACGGAGCGCTCTGATTGGTCTTATTTGGCTCCGCCCCCAACGTGAGGGCTCCCTGCTGTCCCCGCTGTCAATCACAGCCGGCGTCTCCTCTGATTGGGAGAGGCTTCACCTCCACCCGCCTTCTCATTGGGTGATGCAGCAGAGGGGCTCCGCCTCCTTCTGTCACCTTATTTGTTGCTCGCCCCGCCCTCCCGCGCGACTCCGTTTCCTATTGGTAGCCTGCCGTGTCACTCAGACAAACCCCGCCTCCGCACCGCCTTCCCTCCTCCTCATTGGCCACGCACTGTCCTCCTCTTATTGGCCGCTCTGCTGTCCATCACCCTTCCCCTCCCGCCTATTGGTGGAGCAGCACGGGGCGGCGCCCTCCTAGCTCCCCATTGGCGGAGCGCAAAGGCGGGCTCTTTGCTGATTGGCCGCTTCACCTCTTAGTCCCGCCTCCCTCCGTGAGGGCTTGGCGGAGCCGCTGTTTGTGCGCTCGGGGCCGCGCCGGGAGGGCCCGGAGGTACCGGGTGGGGGGGTCCCGGTGGGAGCGGGGGCGCTCCGGGGGCAGCACCGGGCACCGGCACCGCCCGAGCCCCGCGGGGAACCGGCCCGAACCGCGGCGCGCCGGGCCCGGCCCGCCGAGCGCGCTGAGGGGAGGGCGGGACCCCCCGGCGGGGATTTGGGGAGGGGGCTCCAGGCCTGAGGAGGCCGCGGCCGCCTCGTCCCGGGGGGTTCCGGGCCGGGCTCCCCCGCAGGGGTCGCGGATTGGCGGGGTCGGGGTTGGGGGGAGCGGCGCTGCTGCGTGGTGAGGGGGAGCCCCCATTTTGGGGGGGGGGGTTCGGCCCCCTCCTCATTATTGGGGTTTTTCTCCTGGTTTGGGGTTTTTTCCCCTCCCCACTCTCCATTATTGGGATTTTCCCTTTATTTTGAGGTGGTTTCCTGTTCTGTCTCGATTATTGGGATTTTCCCCCTATTTTGAGGTGTTTTTCTGTTCCCTCCCCATTATTGGGATTTTTCTCCTATTTTCGGGGTGATTTCCTGCCCCCTCCCCATTATTGGGGTTTTTCCTCGCTGTTTTGGGTTCTTTTTTCCCACCCTTTCCCCATTATTGGGATTTTCCCCCTTATTTGGGTGGTTTTTTTTCCCACCCCCTCCCCATTATTGGGGTTCATCTCTATTTTGGGAACGTTTTCCTCACAGTTTTGGGGTTTTTCCCTGGCATTATGGAGGGGTCTGATCCCTGCCTGGAGCTGGGGATCCCCCCAGAGTTTGGGATCCCCTCCAGGATTTGGGATTCCCCCAGGATTTGGGATCCCCCCCGGAGTTTGGGATCCCCCCAGGATTTGGGATCCCCCAGAGTTTGGGATCCCTCCCAGGATTTGGGATCCCCCCAGAGTTTAGGATCCCCTCCAGGATTTGGGATCCCCCCAGGATTTGGGATTCCCCCCCAAGGATTTGGGATCCCCCCCGGAGTTTGGGATCCCCCCAGGATTTGGGATCCCCCAGAGTTTGGGATCCCTCCCAGGATTTGGGATCCCCCCAGAGTTTAGGATCCCCCGCAGGATTTGGGATCCCCTGAAGTTTGGGATCCCCCCCAGGATTTGGGATCCCCTGGTGGCCAGCCTGTCCCACCCCAGGGGGTGGATCCCCTGTAGGTGATCCCATCCCAGGGCTGATCCCAATGGGTCGATCCCAGTGTGCTGACCCCATCCCAGTTGGGTGATCCCAGTTGGGGTCACCCCATCCCAGTTGCTGACCCTATCCCAGTTGGGTGACCCCATCCCAGTTGGGTTATCCCAGTGCCCTGACCCCATCCCAGTGCTCTGACCCCCCCATGCCACCCTCTCGTGTCCTGTGTGTCCCCAGGATCCCAGTGCCATTGCGCCCAGCCTGTCCCAGTGGGGTGACCCCATCCCAGTGACCCCATCCCAGTGCCCTGACCCCATCCCAGTGCTCTGACCCCCCCCGTGCCACCCTCTCCTGTCACGTGTCCCCAGGATTGCAGTGCCATCACGCCCAGCCCATCCCAGTGCACTGACCCCATCCCAGTGACCCCATCCCAGAAGTGCCAGGAGAGCACCATCGGCAGTGAGCTGGGATTGGGGATCCCAGAGGGATTTGGGGATCCCATGAGGATTTGGGGTTGTCCTAAAGGGGAGAGAGGCTGGCCAGGGTGGGATTTGGGGTGATCCCAGGTGGGATTTGGAGTGCAGAGGTTCATCAAGGGCCAGTTCCACAAGTGCCAGGAGAGCACCATTGGTGGTGAGATTCTTTCCCCATAGGGATCTGGGGATCCCACAGGGATTTGGGGGATCCCACAGGGGTCTGCTGCTGGTCTGGGTGGGATTTGGGGTGCAGGGCTTTGTTGAGGGCCAGTTCCACGGGTACCAGGAGAGCACCATCGGCGGTGAGCCGGGATCAGGGGGATCTGGGGATCCCACGGGGATTTGGGGATCCCACGGGGATTTGGGGCTGGCCAGGGTAGGATTTGGGGTGATCCCAGGTGGGGTTTGGGGAGATCCCAGGTGGGATTTGGGGAGATCCCAGGGAGAGCTTTTTGGAAGCACATTTACCCATGCCAGGGGCTGGGTGAAGGAGCTGCAGGGAGGTCTGGGAATCTCAGGGCTCTGAGGATTTTTGAGGAGGGGTCTCAGGGGATTTGAGTAGGGGTCTCAGGAGATTTGGGGAGGGGTCTCACGGTGCCAATCCCCCCTGCAGGAGACGTTTGCCCGTGCCAGGGGCTGGGTGAAGGAGCTGCAGCGCCAGGCCAGCCCCAGCATCGTCATCGCCCTGGCTGGAAACAAGGCTGACCTGGCCAGCAAGAGGATGGTGGAGTACGAGGTAGGGGGGATTTGGGGGGATTTTGGGAATTTTGGGGGGAATTTTGGGATTTTTTTGGGGAATTTTGGGTGGATTTTGGGATTTTTTGGGAATTTTGGGGGGATTTGGGGATTTTTTTTTTAAATTTTTGGGAGTAATCCCAAATCACCTTAGATAACCCCAAATCATCCCCAAATCCCCTCAAACCATCCCAAACCATCCCAAACTGTTCTAAATAGCCCCAAATAACCCCAGATAACCCCAAATGATCCCCAGGTGACCCCAAACTGTTCCAAATAATCCCAAACCATCCCAAATCACGTTAAATAGCCCTAAATAATCCCAAATCACCCCAAACCATCCCAAATGACCTTAAATCACCCCAAATCACCCCAAACCATTCTAAATCATCTTAAATAACCCCAAATCACCCCAAACCAACCCAAACCATTCCAAACCAACCTAAATCACCTTAAGTCACCCCAAACCAACCCAAACCATCCCAAATCACTCCAAACCAACCTAAATCACCTTAAATCACCCCAAATCACCCCAAACCATTCTAAATCATCTTAAATAACCCCAAATCACCCCACACTAACCCAAACCATTCCAAACTAACCCAAATCACCCTAAATGACCCCAAATGGTCCCCAAACCACCCCAAACCATTCTAAATAACCCCAAACAATCCTCAAATGACCCCAAACCATCCCAAATCACTCCAAACCAACCTAAATCACCTTAAATCACCCCAAATCACCCCAAACCATTCTAAATCATCTTAAATAACCCCAAATCACCCCAAACTAACCCAAACCATTCCAAACCAACCCAAGTCACCCCAAACCATTCCAAACTAACCCAAATCACCCTAAATGACCCCAAATGGTCCCCAAACCACCCCAAACCATTCTAAATAACCCCAAACAATCCTCAAATGACCCCAAACCATCCCAAACCATTCCAAACCATTCTGAATCATCTCAAATAACCCCAAACTAACCCAAACCATTCCAAACCAACCCAAGTCACCCCAAACCATTCCAAACTAACCCAAATCACCTTCAACGACCCCAAATGATCCCCAAACCACCCCAAACGACCCTGAATGATCCCGAACGGCCCCGAATGACCCCGAATTGCCCGTTCCAGCCAAGAAGCTGCCAAAGACGGAGCCGCAGAGCGCGAGCGGGGCCGGGGGCCGGGGCCGGGGCGTGGACCTGAGCGAGCAGAGCCCGCAGGGCCGCGGGCAGTGCTGCAGCAACTGAGGGATCCGCTGGGATCTACTGGGATCCGCTGGGATCTGCTGGGATCACAGCCCAAAGCCAGCCGGGATCCAGCCAGATTGAACCCAGATCCAGCTGGGATCACAGCCCAAAGCCAGCCCGCAGGGCCGCGGGCAGTGCTGCAGCAACTGAGGGATCCGCTGGGATCTACTGGGATCTGCTGGGATCACGGCCCAAAGCCAGCTGGGATTGAACCCAGATCCAGCCCGCAGTGCTGCGGGCAACTGAGGGATCTGCTGGGATCCGCTGGGATCTGCTGGGATCACGGCCCAAAGCCAGCTGGGATTGAACCCAGATCCAGCCCGCAGTGCTGCGGGCAACTGAGGGATCTGCTGGGATCTGCTGGGATCCGCTGGGATCTGCTGGGATCACAGCCCAAAGCCAGCCGGGATCCAGCCAGATTGAACCCAGATCCAGCTGGGATCACAGCCCAAAGCCAGCCCGCAGGGCCGCGGGCAGTGCTGCAGCAACTGAGGGATCTGCTGGGATCACAGCTGGGATCCAGCCCAAACACAGCCAGATTGAACCCAGATCCAGCCTGCAGAGCCACGGGCAGTGCTGCAGTGACTGAGAGATCCACGGGATCCACTGGGACCTGCTGGGATCCAGCCCAACCCCAGCCGGGATCCACCGGGATTGAACTCAGATCCAGCTCGCAGGGCTGGGGTCGGTGCTGCAGTGACTGAGGGATCCACGGGATCTACTGGGATCCAGCCCAAATCCAACTGGGATTACAGCCGGGATCCAGCCCAGATCCAGCCGGAATCCACCAGGACTGAACCAGATCCAGCTCACAGAGCCACAGCTGGTGCTGCAGCAGCTGAGGGATCCACGGGATCCACTGGGATCCAGCCCAAATCCAACTGGGATTACAGCCAGGATCCAGCCCGGATCCAGCCCAGATCCAGCTGGGATTACAACCGGGATCCACCAGGACTGAACCAGATCCAGCCCACAGAGCCACAGCCAGTGCTGCAATAGCTGAGGGATCCACGGGATCCAGACAGATTCCAGTGAGGATTCCAGCCCAGATCCCAGCCAGGATCCAGCCCAGATCCCAGCAGATCCCAGCAGATCCCAGCTCCATCTCCACCCTGGGACTCTCCCCGAGCTCTCTCCCAGCACTTTTGAAGCTTCCAAGGCTCTGCCTCGCCACCAGATCCCTCCTGGCTCCACCAGATCCCTCCTGGCTCCACCAGATCCCTCCTGGCTCCGCCAGATCACTCCTGGATCCGCCAGGCCCCACTTGGATCTACCAGATCCCACCTGGACCTTCCAGATTTCACACGGATCCTCCAGACTCCACCTGGCTCCACCAGATCCCTCCTGGATCCTCCAGGTCTCACAGAGATCCTCCAGACTCTGCCAGGATCCACCAGATCCCTCCTGGCTCCACCTGGACCCTCCCAGCCCCTCGCGGATCCCGCAGATCCCGACTGGACTCCCGGGGACCCCGCGGGGCCTCGGACACTCGGACCCCCCAGGACCCCCCAGATCCCCCCGGATCCCCCTGGATCCCGGGCTCTGGGGGTCCCGGGGCCCTGCAGGGATCTCCGTGGGACAGGAGCTGCGGTGGCACCGTGTCCTGCCCTGGTGGCCTCGCCCGGGGAGCCACCGGCGCCTGGGGACACCGAGGGGACACCGAGGGACAGCTGGGGACACTGAGGGACACTGCTGTGGGGCTCGGTGGCCCTGTGGGTGATGTCACCTGAGTGACCTCGGCTGCGGTCACCTCGTGGTCATCCTGGTTGTGGTCACCTCACGGGGATGTCCCCATGGTCATCCTGGTCAGGGCCACCTCACAGAGATGTCCTTGTGGTCATCCTGGCCATGGTCACTCCACGGGGATGTCCCCATGGTCATCCCGGCCACAGGGGTGTCACCTGAGGGACCTTGGCTGTGGTGTCCTCACAGAGATGTCCCCTCGGTGTTCTCAGCCATGGTCACCCCACAGGGATGTCCCCTCATGTCCTTGTCCTGGCTGTGACATCCTTGTGGTCATCCTGGCCATGGCCACCCCCCAGGTGACATCCCCTGGTGGTCCCAGTGGTGTCCCCGCCACGGTGGCCCTCCAGGTGATGTCCCCCAGGTGGTCCCAGTGATGTCCCCCAGGTGATCCTGGCCCCCAGGTGACATCCCCAGGTGATCCCAGTGGTGTCCCCGATGTCCCCTCAATGATCCCAGTGGTGTCCCCGATGTCCCCAGGTGATCCCAGCCATGGCCACCCCTCAGGTGCCCCCCCAGTGTCCCCCAGTTTGTCCCTGTCCCCACCCTGGGGCCGTCCCTCTCTGCACTTTATGGTCAAATGTCCCCAGGGTGGCATTGAGGGGACAGCAGTGCCACCCCCTGCCCTTTGTCCTTGTCCCCTCTGGGCCCTCGGTGTCCCCACCGTGTCCAGGGGGGGACACCCTGAATTTGGGACACCCCGAGTTGGGGACACCCAGAATTGTCCCCCCAGGCACGGGGGGTGGTGGCTGTGGGGTGGAGGGACCCGGTCCTGTATGAAGCCCCTGGGGACACCTTGGGGACACTCCTGGGGACACCTTGGGGACATTCCCGGTGCTCCAGAGCCTCTGGACTTGGTGACGTCGCTGTCCCCAGGGTGGTGACAGAGCCTGCAGGGTCCTGGCCGTGTCCCCACCCTGGGGACACCTCGGTGCCACTCCCAGGGACACCTCGGGGACACTCCCAGGGCCACTCCCAAGGCCACCTTGGGGACACTCCCAGAGCCACCTTGGGGACATTCCCGGTGCTCCAGAGCCTCTGGACGTGGTGACATCGCTGTCCCCAAAGTGGTGGCCCCATGTCCCAGCCCTGGACCAAACGGGGACACCGCAGCTCCTGCCACTCCTTTATTTCCTTTTTCCCCCCTTTTTTCCCCTTTTTTCCCCTTTTTTTTCTTTTTTATCCCTTTATTTTCCCTTTTTTTCCCTTTATTTTCTCTTTATTTTCCCTTTTTTTCTCTTTTTTCCCCTTTTTTCCCCATTTTCTCCTCAGATTTTCTTTCTCTTTTCGGTTCATTTCCTTTTATTTTTCTCCCCCTCGCTTTGGGAAGCTCCTCCCTCGCCGTGAAATAACAATCGTGGTAACCACACCCTCGGGTCGCTGATTTACCCATGTATTTAATGTAAAGTAAAAAAAAAAAAAATCAACAAGGACAAAAAAAAAAAACAAGGAAAAAAATCCCAAAAAACCGAAAATTCCCGATTTTTGTGTGCCCAGGGAGGGGACAGGCGACAACAGCGGGGCCAGCCGGTGCCAGCAGCCGCTGCCAGATCGCGGCCCTGCCCTGATAACGCTTATCAGAGTTCACAGCTGCCTGGCGGCTCCTGGTTTTTCTCATTTTTTTCCCCGTTTTTTTCCCCCAAATTCCCACCGGGAATTTCGGGGAGCGCTGCGCCTTTAAATCCGCGTGGCCGCTTTAAGACCCCCGTGGTGCTTGGAGTGGTGTTGCCGCTTTAAGCCGGCCGTGGTGGGGCCCACCCTGAGCGAGGCCACGCCCGCGTGGCCCCCGTTAAAGTAAACAGAGGGGCGTGGCCAGGTGGGTCGCGCCTTCCCCGAGGCCACGCCCATCGCCCCCCTCTTAAAGCGGCCGCGCCCGCAGGGACATCGCGGGACCGGAACCGTTACGCAGGTGCGCGGCGGGGACAACCGGGAGCGGGGACAACCGGGAGCGGGACCGGGGTGGGAATGGGGCGGAAAAACCGGGATCGGGGTGGGGCTGAGGGGAGGGAGAAGCGGGACCCCGCTGGGGCTGGGGGGAAACAACGGGGACCGGGGCACGTTGGGGACAACCGGGACTGGCCTGGGCCTACGAAGGGGACAACGGGGACCGGGATGGCGCTGGGGAGGGGACAACCGGGACTGGGATGGGGTTGGGGGAAGGGACAACCGGGACTGGGATGGGACTGGACTGGGGACAACCGGGACCGGGATGGCGCTGGGGAGGGGACAACCGGGACTGGACTGGACCGGAGACAACCGGGACCGACCGGGCTGGGACTGGGTGGGGGCACAACGGGCACCGGGCGCGGTCGTGTCGCAGCAGAGGTCCCTGACTGTCGCTTTCCCCGGCAGCGTTACCGGCTGCAGGGTCCTGGCCGTGTCCCCACCCTGGGGACACCTCGGTGCCACTCCCAGGGACACCTCGGGGACACTCCCAGGGCCACTCCCAAGGCCACCTTGGGGACACTCCCAGAGCCACCTTGGGGACATTCCCGGTGCTCCAGAGCCTCTGGACGTGGTGACATCGCTGTCCCCAAAGTGGTGGCCCCATGTCCCAGCCCTGGACCAAACGGGGACACCGCAGCTCCTGCCACTCCTTTATTTCCTTTTTCCCCCCTTTTTTCCCCTTTTTTCCCCTTTTTTTTCTTTTTTATCCCTTTATTTTCCCTTTTTTTCCCTTTATTTTCTCTTTATTTTCCCTTTTTTTCTCTTTTTTCCCCTTTTTTCCCCATTTTCTCCTCAGATTTTCTTTCTCTTTTCGGTTCATTTCCTTTTATTTTTCTCCCCCTCGCTTTGGGAAGCTCCTCCCTCGCCGTGAAATAACAATCGTGGTAACCACACCCTCGGGTCGCTGATTTACCCATGTATTTAATGTAAAGTAAAAAAAAAAAAAATCAACAAGGACAAAAAAAAAAAACAAGGAAAAAAATCCCAAAAAACCGAAAATTCCCGATTTTTGTGTGCCCAGGGAGGGGACAGGCGACAACACCGGGGCCAGCCGGTGCCAGCAGCCGCTGCCAGATCGCGGCCCTGCCCTGATAACGCTTATCAGAGTTCACAGCTGCCTGGCGGCTCCTGGTTTTTCTCATTTTTTTCCCCGTTTTTTTCCCCCAAATTCCCACCGGGAATTTCGGGGAGCGCTGCGCCTTTAAATCCGCGTGGCCGCTTTAAGACCCCCGTGGTGCTTGGAGTGGTGTTGCCGCTTTAAGCCGGCCGTGGTGGGGCCCACCCTGAGCGAGGCCACGCCCGCGTGGCCCCCGTTAAAGTAAACAGAGGGGCGTGGCCAGGTGGGTCGCGCCTTCCCCGAGGCCACGCCCATCGCCCCCCTCTTAAAGCGGCCGCGCCCGCAGGGACATCGCGGGACCGGAACCGTTACGCAGGTGCGCGGCGGGGACAACCGGGAGCGGGGACAACCGGGAGCGGGACCGGGGTGGGAATGGGGCGGAAAAACCGGGATCGGGGTGGGGCTGAGGGGAGGGAGAAGCGGGACCCCGCTGGGGCTGGGGGGAAACAACGGGGACCGGGGCACGTTGGGGACAACCGGGACTGGCCTGGGCCTACGAAGGGGACAACGGGGACCGGGATGGCGCTGGGGAGGGGACAACCTGGACTGGGATGGGGTTGGGGGAAGGGACAACCGGGACCGGGATGGCGCTGGGGAGGGGACAACCGGGACTGGGATGGGGTTGGGGGAAGGGACAACCGGGACTGGGATGGGACTGGACTGGGGACAACCGGGACCGGGATGGCGCTGGGGAGGGGACAACGGGGACCGGACTGGACCGGAGACAACCGGGACCGACCGGGCTGGGGACAACCGGGACCGGACCGGGCTGGGACTGGGTGGGGGCACAACGGGCACCGGGCGCGGTCGTGTCGCAGCAGAGGTCCCTGACTGTCGCTTTCCCCGGCAGCGTTACCGGGGCCGTTTCCCGGTGCCGGTGCCCGCCCCAGCCGCGCTCTCCCGTCCCGCCGCCGCCGCCGCCGCGATGCTGCTGCTCCGGGCCATGGCCGGCCGCAGGTAGGAACGGCCCCGCCGGGGCTCCCGGTGTCCCCCCGGTGTCCCGGGGCCGCTGTGACCCCGCTGTCCCCGCAGGCTCCCGCCGCTGATGCAGCTGCCTTGCCGCTGCTCCCGGTTGGCCGCCGGTAGCGGAGCCCCGGAGGGACACCGGGGAGAGACCCCCGGGGGACACCGGGGAGCGGCCCCGGTGCTGGCGGCGCTGCTCGGGCTCGGGGCCGTCCTGGCCTACGGAGAGCGGCAGCGGAGGGTGAGCGACACCGCGGGCGGTGGCACCGGGGGGTGGCACCGGGGGGTCGGTGACACCTCGGGGTCCTTCCCCGTGACGGGGACACCGGGTGGGGTTGGATCCCGGCGGGAGGCGGCGCCTGAGGGGCGGATCCCGGTGAGAGGTGACACCGGGACAGCGGGAACGGGGAGGAGGGGTGGCACCGGGGGTGGATCCCGGGGGAAGAGGGTGGCACCGGGAAAGGGACATCCTGGAGACGGGGTGGCACCGGGACAGGGGAATCCGGGGGAGGGGTGACATCGGGATGCCGGGCAAGGTGACACCGGGACAGGGAGATCCGGCACAGGGGTGACACCGGGACAGGGAAATTCGGGGAGGGGGTGACACCGGGACAGGGGTGACACCGGGACAGGGGGATCCGGGGACTGGGGTGACACCGGGACAGGGGGATCCGGGGGAGGAGTGACACCGGGATCCCGGGACAGGGGTGACACCGGGGCAGGGGTGACACCGGGATCCCGGGACAGGGGTGACACCGGACAGGGGGATCCGGGGACTGGGGTGACACCGGGACAGGGGGATCCGGGGACTGGGGTGACACCGGGATCCCGGGGCGGGGGTGACACCGGGACAAGGATCCCGGGCAGGGGTGACACCGGGACGGGGGTGACACCGGGGCAGGGGTGACACCGGGATCCCGGGGTGTCCCGCTGACCCTCCCGGTGCCCGCAGACCGCGCAGGCCGCCCGCGCCGCCCCGGCCGCGCCGTTCCCCCGTTACACGCGGGCGGAGGTGGCGCGGCACCGCAGCCCGAAGGAGCGCGTGTGGGTCACCTACGGCACCGAGGTGTTCGACGTTACCGATTTCGTGGAGCTGCACCCGGGGGGGCCGGACAAGATCCTGCTGGCGGCCGGGGGGGCCCTGGAGCCCTTCTGGGCTCTCTACGCCGTGCACGGCCAGCCGCACGTGCTCGAGCTGCTCCGCGACTACAAAGTGGGCGAGCTGAGCCCCGAGGACGCCGCGCCGCCACCGGGCGACACCGAGGACCCGTTCGCCGGGGACCCCCCGCGCCACCCGGCGCTGCGGGTGAACAGCTCGAAGCCTTTTAACGCCGAGCCGCCGCCGGAGCTGCTGACCCAGAGCTTCCTGACGCCCAACGAGCTTTTCTTCACCCGTAACCACCTCCCGGTGCCCGCCGTGGAGCCGGGCTCCTACCGGCTGCGCGTGGAGGCTCCCGGCGGCCGCGCCTTGTCGCTGTCGCTGGCGGAGCTGCGACAACGCTTCCCCAAACACGAGGTGACGGCCACGCTGCAGTGCGCCGGTAACCGGAGGTCCGAGATGAGCCGGGTGCGGCCGGTCAAGGGGCTGGCGTGGGACATCGGTGCCATCAGCACGGCGCGCTGGGGCGGGGCGCGGCTCCGGGACGTGCTGCTGGCCGCCGGTGTCGGCGACAACACCGGAGACGGCGAGGAGTGGCACGTGTGCTTCGAAGGGTTGGACGCGGACGCTTCGGGGACGCCCTACGGGGCGTCCATCCCGTTAAAACGGGCGTTGAGCGCCGAGGCCGAGGTGCTGCTGGCGTACGAGATGAACGGGCGGGAGCTGCCGCGGGATCACGGCTTCCCGGTGCGCGTGCTGGTGCCCGGTGTGGTCGGGGCCCGGAGCGTGAAGTGGCTGCGGAGCGTGGCGGTGTCGCCCGCCGAGAGCCCGAGCCACTGGCAGCAGAACGACTACAAGGGCTTCTGCCCGTCCGTGGACTGGGATTCCGTGGATTTCGGGGCCGCGCCCGCCATCCAGGAGCTGCCGGTGCAGTCGGCGATCACCGAGCCCCGCGCCGGCGCCGCCGTGCCCGCCGGGGAGCTGACGGTGAAGGGATACGCGTGGAGCGGAGGAGGAAGGGAGGTGGTCAGGGTGAGCGGGGGACGGGGGAATGGGGAGGGAACCGCACGTGGCGCGAGGCCGAGCTGGGCCCGCGGCCGCGCCGGGGCCGGGGCTGGGCCTGGGCGCTCTGGGAGCTGCGGGCGCCGGTGGCCGCGGGAGCGCGGCTGGACATCGTCTGCAAGGCCGTGGACCGCAGCTACAACGTGCAGCCCGACACTGTGGGGCCCATCTGGAACCTGCGCGGGGTGCTCAGCAACGCCTGGCACCGCGTCAGTGTCACCGTCACCCGCTGAGGGACACCGGGGTATTGGGGTATTGGGGACATCGGGGGTATTGGGGACATCGGGGTATTGGGGACATCAGGGACATCGGGGACATCACAGCTACAACGTGCAGCCCGACACCGTGGGGCCCATCAGGAACCTGCGCGGGGTGCTCAGCAACGCCTGGCACCGTGTCACCGTCACTGTCGCACGCTGAGGGACATTGGGGTATTGGGGACATTCCTGTCCCTACAGGGACCCCCGACCCTATAGGAGCCCATGGGATCCCCGACCCTATAGGAGCCCATGGAGCCCCTGACCCTACAGGGACCCCTGGGACCTCCTGATCCTACCGGGACCCCCAACTCTATAGGGACCCCTGGGACCCTCGGACCCTATAGGAGCCCATGGGACCACCAACCCTATAGGGACCCCTGGGACCCCTGAACCTTTGGGATCCCCTGACCCTAAACGACCCCCTGACCCTATGAACCCCTGATCCTATGGGAGCCCCTGGGACCCCCTGATCCTGTAGGACAGCCTGACCCCACAGGGCCTGTGACCCCATGGGACCCCTGACCCTAAATAACCCCTGACCCTAAATATCCCCTGACCCTAAATAACCCCTGACCCCACAGGGCCCTGTGACCCCACCGGACCCTCGACCCTAAATAACCCCTGACCCCATGGGACCCCCGACCCTAAATAACTCCTGACCCTACAGGGCCCTGTGACCCTGGATAAGCCCCTGGCCCTAAATAACCCCTGACCCTAAATAACCCCTGACCCCACGGGACCCCTGATCCCCGTTATCGATCCCGTTATCGATCCCCATTATCAATCCAGTTATCGATCCCCATTATCAATCCTGATATAAATCCCGTTATCAATCCCCAATATCGATCCCGTTATCAATCCCGATATCAATCCCCGTTATAGATCCCCAATACAAATCCCATTGTCAATCCCGTTATCAATCCCCAATATCAATCTCGTTGTCAATCCCCAATATGGACACCCATTATCGATCCCCAATATCAATTCCTAATACCAATCCCTGATTTCAATCCCCGTTATCGATCCCATTATCAATCCCCAATACCAATCCCCAATATCAATCCCCGTTATCGATCCCAGTTATCGATCCCCAGTATTGATCCCCATTATCAATCCCCAGTATCGATCCCATTATTGATCCCTGTTATCAATCCCCAATACTGATCCCGTTATCAATCCCCAATACCAATCCCTGTTATCGATTCCCATTATCGATCCCCATTATTGATCCCCATTATCGATTCTCGTTATCAATCCCCAATATGTCTCTATACTAATTAATCACGGTTAATTACCGTTAATTCTGCCGGCAGGTGGACGTGTCACTGGACGGGGGCCGGACACGTGTCTATACTAATTAATGACGGTTAATTACCGCTAATTGTGCCGCAGGTGGACGTGTCACTGGACGGGGGCCGGACACGTGTCTATACTAATTAATGACGGTTAATTACCGCTAATTGTGCCGCAGGTGGACGTGTCACTGGACGGGGGCCGGACACGTGTCTATACTAATTAATGACGGTTAATTACCGCTAATTGTGCCGCAGGTGGACGTGTCACTGGACGGGGGCCGGACACGTGTCTATACTAATTAATGACGGTTAATTACCGCTAATTGTGCCGCAGGTGGACGTGTCACTGGACGGGGGCCGGACACGTGTCTATACTAATTAATGACGGTTAATTACCGCTAATTGTGCCGCAGGTGGACGTGTCACTGGACGGGGGCCGGACACGTGTCTATACTAATTAATGACGGTTAATTACCGCTAATTGTGCCGCAGGTGGACGTGTCACTGGACGGGGGCCGGACACGTGTCTATACTAATTAATGACGGTTAATTACCGCTAATTGTGCCGCAGGTGGACGTGTCACTGGACGGGGGCCGGACACGTGTCTATACTAATTAATGACGGTTAATTACCGCTAATTGTGCCGCAGGTGGACGTGTCACTGGACGGGGGCCGGACACGTGTCTATACTAATTAATGACGGTTAATTACCGCTAATTGTGCCGCAGGTGGACGTGTCACTGGACGGGGGCCGGACACGTGTCTATACTAATTAATGACGGTTAATTACCGCTAATTGTGCCGCAGGTGGACGTGTCACTGGACGGGGGCCGCACGTGGCGCGAGGCCGAGCTGGGCCCGCGGCCGCGCCGGGGCCGGGGCTGGGCCTGGGCGCTCTGGGAGCTGCGGGCGCCGGTGGCCGCGGGAGCGCGGCTGGACATCGTCTGCAAGGCCGTGGACCGCAGCTACAACGTGCAGCCCGACACCGTGGGGCCCATCTGGAACCTGCGCGGGGTGCTCAGCAATGCCTGGCACCGCGTCAGTGTCACCGTCACCCGCTGAGGGACACCGGGGTATTGGGGTATTGGGGACATCGGGGGTATTGGGGACATCGGGGTGTTGGGGACATCGGGGACATCGGGGACATCACAGGTACAACGTGCAGCCCGACACCGTGGGGCCCATCTGGAACCTGCGCGGGGTGCTCAGCAACGCCTGGCAGCGTGTCACCGTCACCGTCACACGCTGAGGGACATCGGGGTATTGGGGACACCAGAGTATTGGGGACATCGGGGACATCACAGGTACAATATCCAGCCCGACACTGTGGGGCCCATCTGGAACCTGCGCGGGGTGCTCAGCAACGCCTGGCACCGTGTCACCGTCACCGTCACCCGCTGAGGGACACTGGGGACATCAGGGATCCGGGAGATCAGTGGGATCCGTGGATCCTAAAGGGTTCCATGGCCCCAAAGTGTCCTGCAGACCCCAAAGTGTTCTGCAGACCCCAAAGTGTCCTACAGACCCCAAAATGTTCTGCAGACCCCAGAGTCCTAGAGACCCCAATGGGCTCTACAGACCCCAAAATGTCCTACGGACCCCAAAATGTCCTACGGACCCCAAAGTGTCCTATGGACCCAAAGTGTCCTGCAGACCCCAAAGTGCCCTACAGACCCCAAAGGGTTCTGCAGATCCCCAGCTTCTATCAAAAGACTCCACAGACCCCAAAAGGATTTTATGGCCCCCAAAGGGTTCTGAATACCCCAAAAGGATTTTATACCCCCCCCCCAAAAGATTTTATGGACCCCAAAGGGTTCTCGTGACCCCAAAAGGATTTTAGGGCCCCCTAAAAGGATTTTATGGACTCCAGAGGATTTTATGGACCCCAAAGAGTTCCACAGACCCCAAAAGGATTTGATGGACCCCAAAGCGTTCTGAATACCCCAAAGGGATTTTAGGGCCCCCCAAAAGGACTTTATGGCCCCCGCAAAAGGATTTTATGGACTCCAAAGGATTTGATGGACCCCAAAGGGTTCTGGTGACCCCAAAGATTTCTTCGTCCCCGGAGGATTCTGCCGCTGCTGCAGCCCCACAGCTCGAAGGTCAGCGGGTTTATGGCCGCGGGGTTTATGGCCCTCACCCTTTTATGGCCGCGGTTTTACACCCGATGTGTGAAAGTGCCTCCTGCCATAAAGATCTGGGAACTTTTACGGGTTCGGTGCCTTCCTGGGGCAGCGAGGGCGGGCTGGGGGGGATGGGCAGCTCTGGGACCCCCGGCCCTGCAGGGACCCCTGGGACCTCCTGATCCTACCGGGACCCCCGACCCTATAGGAGCTTGGGATTTTTGGGATTTTTTAGGTTTTTCCACCTGGAGATC